>QNGE01001630.1:67004-103645 GCA_008508345.1 Paragonimus westermani
TATATATATATATATATATATATATATATATATATATACGGGCATAGTAAGCATGATTTGGGTTGGGAAGGTCAACGTGGGTCTCGTGCTAACCCTGAAAGATCACCAAGGGAATTGAGGAGGGAATCGCATGACCAGAACAAAGACAACACGGAATGAAATGGTCCAGTGCATATGCTTGCCACGGCTCGAATTAGAACTCCGGCCACGCTTCCATGAGGCAACCGTGTTGACCACTGCGCCACTGACCTCACATTGGACACGGTCAAATTATCATACCTGAACAGTCAATCGCATTCGCTTGCGCTGAAATTGCCCGATCGCTGTCTACTCAAACCTGTCAGGCGAAGTCCTTTCTAAATAGGCTAGCTGGAAATCCCACTTGAATGTGAGGGCTGTGATCAAATCAGCGTTGTCCAACTTGAAACTAACGAAATATCCGGCAACTCATCGATAAGGACAACTTCAGAGTCGACTACATCTTATTACCACAATCTACCGGAGGAAACGTTGGATACAGTGCACTCGTACAAAACAGATGCAGAATGCCTAGATAACTACACATGTACTGGCACGTTAGGTTGCTCCAACTTGGGTCAAAGGGCATACATCGGTGTGACCAGCCACTGCCGCGTTACGGAGGCCACGGTTTACACTGGATAGCTTCCTAGGGGTTTAACCGGGTAGCGCTTTATCCCGTTCCTTTACAGGTTTACCGAATACGTTATTGTAAAATATAGTGAGACTTTATTCGTTGCGGTAATTTACCTTTGGTGCCAATTCATGCTCTTCCTTATGAATAACCTTGATAAATTTTTGACAGGGATGACCGGCCAGTTAGCGGTTGCCGACATCAGAAACGTGAGGGTTACAAGGACATGCCCGCGCCAATACTCGATACCCACGCCCCCGTTCTGCTCTGTAGGCATATCCATTACACTAATCGAGGTCATCCGCTTCCCTGGGTGTGATAAGCTCCAACCTGCGCAAGTTCAGTATCGTTTTCGGTTCAACCAGCATTGGGTGAATGCTCGAGTTGCTTTGTGACCAGACTGTGTTTGCCCCACTGCTTGTGGAATTTAACCCACCGTGTGAACTTGACAGTGGAACAAGCGCAACTCGGTGGCAGAACAGGATGGCGAATGTAGCCTACGTCAGTCGGATGAGTTAGTGTGTAACATGCACCCAGTGTTGTCGGACTAAAGGCAAACGTTGGATCTGCACTTCACGACCTTGAATGAATACCCATTAAGCTGACCCAGTGTCGCATGGCAAATGGCTTTTCTTGGAATGGAACGGTATAAGCCGATCTCAAGGCCGTGAAACCGAAATACCAACTGCGACCTAGACCGTCTCCGTTACAAGTATCTAACCGCACACAGCTTACGAACGGTACGAGAAAACCTGGTGTGCAGCCCTCGAATGGGGTAAGCCCTTTCATCCAAAATCCCACAGTGTTCCTGACCCCAGCCCTTGCTATCTGATGGATACTTGGGAGCCACTTGAAATGGAATCCACCATGCAGACATGCTGAAACTAGACTATTGGTCCATGCGTTGTTACTTGATGCTTCGGTACGTTAGTTGAACAAAATACGATAAGGACCTTTGTATCCTGGCTCTAGAGATTTTCGGAGCTTATCATGGTGAACAAACACATGCGATACATTAGGAGGTTTGTGATACCTTGTTTTGTAACCGAGGTGGCTGACAATTTACTCTGAACATGAAACGCTGCATGTGACTTGTGCGATCAGTTAGATGAAGTGCGATGAGAATCGAAATCGAATGACAATTGGCCACGTAAACTCAACATGACGCTACGCTAGAGAAAATTGAATATCGGCAAAGCGTAGATTGAAAATTGCCACGGTTTGTGCAGCGTCGACACTGTGGCGGAGAGTTTTAGCAGGACAAAACCTCAGTTGGTGGTATGCATAAGTTCCATCATCCATACGGACCGTTCAGGAACTTATGCTTAGGTGCCTGTTGCGTTTGCCAACTAGGAGAATGACAATAGGCTAGTAGAACGGTTTATTTCAACGACAGCAACATGAGCAGTTACATAGCACTCAATCTAACATAAGACAGTACGAACAAGGAACGCGTGTACGATTAGTTCGCACGGCTGATAAGATGGCCATTCAAAACGGTTATCGATCGATACACACCCATACAACGCGTGTGGAGCGGTCGATGACGAATCACGCGGGCGCACCAGTGACCTATGCCGAATGTGATGCTTTATCTTAACAGTTTTCATAGGTTACGTTTCCCTCAGGACGTTTCTGAACAACGCAAATGAATGGGAAACAAGTAGGGATATTGGCGTTAATCTGTGTGGTGGCGTTAATGAGTCAGCCACAAGGATTTTGCCACGTAACGCTTAGACAAAGTCTGTAAGTAAGCTATGTGCCAAGGTAGGAGTAAATAAGCGGCAAGAATGTGCCTCATATTTTTGCCGTATTAAGGTCAGTATCATCTGGTACAGACAAAAAGTGAATCATGTGGTCCAGGCTTTTCAGGTGCTATCACGTTTGTACCTCAAGAATATCACCCTTTGAACCGCGCGCATATTTGTCTCTTTACTAGCACATCCTCATCGAAACCGTCAGTTACGTCGTTACTTTGTAACCACTTTGCCTAATACAAGTTGGCTTTTCCGTGACCGAGTATGTCAACACACAATCCTACGTTGTTCAAATATTGCGGTTCAATAATATGCGCTACGAGCACAAATGCCGCAGTCAAAGAGAAATTAGGGAAACGAAGTCTAGCACCAACGTGAGATGAAAGGAAAAGTTTTCCGAGAAAGGACGATCAGAGCAGTAGAGAATAATCTTGCAAGTGGAAAACAACAGACGTGGAACCCTGCAATCAAAATCAGATATCAACATTTGACTTGCATCGTATTGTGGTCTCCCGTGTGAGGAAATTTGATGAAAACATGCTTCTTTTTTGCTCCTCATGTAACCTACCAGTTCACCTGCAGTTGCGGTTACATACTGACAGAATGGACCGGAACTTGCAACAGAGGATCGCGGAACACATCCCCAAGTGGTTAGTGTAGACGATGACTCAATGCGGGTCAGCATGACAACACCCAGGCAGAGATCCGGCATCTTCAGTCGCGAAATCCTTGATCGCAATAAGTCAGGCGGTTGACCCCGCCAGTTCGTTCGTGACCCCATTGCGTAATCGCACCCCAAGATGTCGGCGCTTTCCGAAGCACTACTAATCAAACATCACACGCTGGCTGCCACAATCAATCCGGTTGCCGTGGCTCTGAAAGCGCCTACCTTATCCTGAATACACCCATGCGACGTCCGTTCGTCCCATTGTTTTGTCACCATGCTTTAAACCTGTATAACTGACCAACCAGAACTGGCTTACATTAGCACACATGCCGATCTGATTCTATCGGGTTTACACCACAGTGAGACACAGTGGTATAGTGCAAACTCTTCATCGGAACGTATTTGTGTAAGCGCCCCTCGCCCCCGGTTGCTGCGACGGGTTATTCCCGAAACGGATACCGACAGCCATGCAGCACAGGAGTGCACGTTGCGAGGATTAGGATCTATCAACAGCATCAGCTTTGTTCATAACGATTAAACCCATTTTTGTTTCAATCCATACCTAAGTGACCTCTTAATATCCAGTAGGTCGCAAAGATTCAAAAGTGATTCAAATCTCTTGTCGCCATTTATTAATGAAGAAGCAACGGCAGGAAAATGGAGCGTACAATTTTAAAACAGGGATGAACACTTCGACACAGCCTCGGCAAAATGATCATTCCGAATATGTCTCTATCGCCAATACGGCCGGAAACCTCCACAATTTGCATGTGCTGGTTATTATGGGCTGACGATTTACCCTACAGCTTATCTTCTAAGTAAGATGGATATATAGGCGTTCGTTTTTCGATAGATCAAGTATGAGAACAGTGCTTATCAGACACCTGTCATAAACAGTGACCAAAGAAGCAAAAATGCAGTCAGAGTAGCTACCTGCAATTTCTAATGGAACATATTGTAGCCATTCCAGTGCCAAGGCGACAGCTCGGCCCAGTGAACGAAGCTCGTGGAAGCTTAGTGGTAATGAAATCCGGCTACCAACTACGAAGTAGTAGATTCGACTGCAGTTGTCGTGAGTAGTCCGGTTCAGGTTTGAGGAACCTGAAGAAGTCCAGCTCAAGTGTTCCGCTACGCTATATGGCAAAGAAGATTGTGGTTCGAAAAATGTTCAATAAGTCTGCAATTCAAGTGGGTGGGTTAATCGCTCGAAGGCTCATCAGGGTAGTGATCATTGTGCGGTAGTTAGCTGCTTAAAATGATCAAATGTATTCAGTGCTACTGGACAGCTGAAGAAGCTTTTAAATGCATGAGCTGCCAACTATCCAAAGAAACAGACACGTACTCGTTTCGTGCGCCTTTCCTCGACCGTTGCGTGCCACGAATCAAACGCACAATGAATCCGCTATCCTGTAGGATCAGGATAACCGCTATTTGTTAGATAGTCAAATGTTCACGCCGCGTCCTCCAGTGTGCTTACTTACACGTTCACCAATAAACCACTACACACAACATGTCATTCCGATGAACGCTTTTGCTTCAAATATCAAAAGGGCCCAGCCACTGACCTACGTTATTACCAAACTTATAGACAAATGACGTTTCGAGTTAGCTGCGGGCACATTGATAAAGCAGGCTACGATAAGGCGAATGTACTGAGTGTGGGCTCGCACCTTTGGCTAGTGAGTAAGTATGACACAAATTCACGTGACGGTCCTAAGCATATCAGAGGTTGACGGCGCCATCTGGGAAAACACCTTGTGGGTTTGAACAAAGCAGATAGAACATGAAAACTGGTAGATGCAAGCATTTCGTATTGACTCATCAGTACCAAACTTACAATAACACGGGCGGGCTTTTTTAAAGCAATCGATTTGAGGGGTGGAAAATCAATAAGCGAGTTAGGATAAGACATTAAGTCCAGGGAAGGGTCAGGTTCACGAACAGTTGTTTCTGAACACAGAGAGCTGGTTTGAGTCGAATAATTGCAACTGCTTCAGCGAACCGTAAGAATCTCGGGTTGGAATGGCGCAACAGGATTTTGAATGCACAAGATGGATCGGTAGCATGACCGGTGGTCAAGACGTGTCTAGCGACTGAGGAAACTGGCTGTTTATGCGTTTCAGAAACATTACCATTCTCCGGTAACGCGGACTTCTGTACCCATTTAGGTAAATGTTCCTTCATTCTGGAGATCAAGCATCTCTCGGTTCTGCCTATGTAACTTTCTCCGCAGTTACATACAAATTGGTAAACACAATGTGAAGTGGCACCGATAGGCTGATCTCCTTTGATTGAAGGCACTGGTAGTTTCTGAGTCCGAGCGATTACACGGAGTTCAGCTGCATTAAATGTTCGTTTAATTGAATTTCTTAATCGCTGTGATGTTTGCTGCATGACATAATCACCCTTAAAAGGTAGCTCTATATAGACTCTCTTTTTCTCTACAGTGACCACCTTTTCGGATGGTAATTTTGGTCTACTGTGCCTATCTATGAAACTTCTGGGGTAACCATTTGATTGTAGGACAGACGTAATCAGATCTAGTTCCTCCGCGAGGCTGTCAGGCGTACAGATTCGCCTTGCTCGTGTGAAGAGAGTATTTACTAATGCTCGTTTGTGTTGGATCGGTGTGAAGCTGCTAAAGTTTAGGTATTGACCTGACCATGTGGGTTTCCTATACACGGTTCTTCTAACCGAGCCATCTTCCCGACGACTTATTAGGATATCTAGAAATGGCAGGCAGTTGCTGACCTCAAATTCACAAGTGACCTTCAGATTAGGATGGCAACTATTTAGACGTTGCACCAGGTTATCTATCATCTGTTTAGATCGACTGAAAATTAAGGTGTCATCGACGTAACGCTTGTAATATGACAAGTTTTCTATCTCGGTAGCTAGCTGTTGCTCAATTTTCAGCATGAAAAAGTCTGCTATGATGGGACCTAGTGGACTTCCCATGGCTACTCCGTCTATTTGACGGTAGGACTGTTCAAGGAAACGAAAACTGACATTCTCAGTACAGAGCAGCAAAGTTTCCTTCAATATGTCGGTGGGAAGTGGCAACGAAGTGTGACTCATTTCAACGAGTTCACAAATGTAGTCAATCGTTTCATGCAGTGGGACATTTGTGAAAAGTGACTGAACATCTATAGAGCACATCAGTTCATTGGCAAGATTGATTCTGCCCAGGTCACTGATCAATTCAAAGGAATCCTTAATGGAGTATTTCTGAAATTTCTGTTTTACTGGGGTTAGAATAGTGACCAGCCAGCGTGCTAATTTGTGGTAAGGTGAGTTTGTCATTGCCAAAATTGGTCTAAGTGACATCCCAGATTTGTGAGTTTTTGGTAGGCCATAAAGTTGAAGTGTTGACGACCCGCACGGCTTAAGAGACTTATACGTTACTTAATCAATAATCCGCAACTGCAAGAGCAGCTGAAGATGTCGTCCTATGCGGTCCTCTATTTCGCCAATGTTGTCCACTCTCTCTATTCGTCGAAACTTTGTTTGATCATCCAATATTGATAACATCTGTACATACGCATCCTTGTCTAGAATGACGGCCCCAGAACCCTTATCAGGCTTAAGTATAACCACGTTTTTCGACTTAAGTTCTCTTAACGATTGCAGGTGTTGCCTCGTGGGTTGCTTAATTCGTGAACCATCTCAACATAACGTTAAAAAGCGAACAATAATCTGAAGTTCCAATGTGGGAAGAGTTAGTTATCAATTGTCGATGAAGTGTCACGAGGACACGTGTCAATCGACTTAAGCCACAACAATTATAAATTGTACAAGTAAATAAGAGAAAAATAAAAATCTGCAGGCTTAAGAATGAGAATAGTGCTTATAGAAACATCCGGACAAAAAGGTGTTCAACTAAATCGCTAAACAGACCGCAGTTTACGAAGCCAATATTGTCTTTTCAACGAGAGCACTTCAAGTTTCAGTTCATATATTCGTGCCTTTTGTTCGGACTCCCAGGATGGCAAAGAAGCAGAAAAATTGACGGGGCTGAAACACAGATGAATAGGCGTTTTCAGAATCCGGACACGTTGCCATCACATCATAAACTTATATTAGGTGGAAAAGACTAAGTTAAGGAACGCTGTTGTAGTAGAAGTAAACAAACCCGCACCCAATTGCCCGCAATCAGGGTAAGTGTGGTTTGTTCCAAAACGAAACGCCAGCAGCCTCGGATTTGTAGGCATGCGATTATTTGCCCAAGCGTCGCACACATGAACATCTCCATCGTTTGTGAACATCTTCACGCGATCTCCGGTACACATCTGCACACGATTGCACACATGCAAGAACTCCTGACTGATTGATAACTGTACTGACTATTTGTTTGTGATTACTCGCCGGAATAGCTAGGCCGACTTGAATGAAGTGCGGTTACCACCGGTCAATTAACGACTGCGATGTGATCGAATAACCTCAAACATATCCTGTACAGGATTAGTTACATCTGCCCATCAGAGAGGCACACCGGGGCGATCGGCCCGCTCGGACTTGCGTGCTTGAAACTCTCTAGTGTTATTTATCTGATCACTCCTACCGTCCCTGTGATCGCGGTTCAGGAGACCGTGCTGAATCCCCATCTCTTCCGCAAAGTGGCCAGCCGTAACAGTGCTTGAAACTTAGCTGCACTACTGGGGAGAACTCGACCTTAAAGCTAGGGAACTCACTGGAGGTGTAAACCTATTTGATTCACTGTTTATCTGAACTCTGACAAAATAGACAATCTAGCAACGGTCAAAACTGGTGTCACTTTAGGATACGTCAGGATAGGGCAAACAGTTTCAGTGTTGACATTCGTTACTCGCCAAGTTCTTTGTTCTGTGTCAGACCAATCAGATTACATCTTGTGAAGTTGCATGTGCCACTCACATCAACCAATGGCAGTTTGCGATGTTCTTAGTAGCGAGGTTCATCTACAAATCCGTGTTGTCTCAAAAATCACGAACGCTTCCTACGACCAGCCGTTGTTACTTGAGCATGAAGTTTGAGCCCATGTACAATTCCTAGGATTATTCGAAGTCCATAAATCAGAGCAGTGTTACAGCGGTCATTCAAACGGAAAGCGGCCCGATTTGCAGTTCCGATCACGTACCAACGTAGTCTTCTTAAAACCCTGTTTCATAGAGCCGGATATATTCGTACTTTTAATTTAAAAAAAAACGGAACAAACGATACCAAGAAAAGCTTCAACAACAAGAGAAATTCAGTGAAGCACGTAAAAAGCTGAACGACAGCAGCGAACGAACTCGAAGGACTCAAGAGAACGAGCTGTGTTTGTTTTTTCTTATTCGAAGGACAGCCCCTGGAGATTGACCTCAGGAACAAATTGAACACACGTGATCGCATACCCCAGCTTAGTTGAACTCACTAAAAGATCGGTGATCCATATTTCGGAGCTCGGCTCGACAAACAGTTCCAACTCCCGCGTTTTGTAGAAGTTCATTCGCAGCTGTATTGGCGTTTACATCAACAGAACTACCATAGCGATGAGCTAGACACATCCCAGAATGGTTGAAATAACTGATGACTCACCAGCTGCGCGAAATCCTACATCATCCATTGCTACACACGATATTAGCACAGGTAATCAAGTTGACAGAATTAGCACACTCGAATAACTATTAGGCAGTCGCAATAGTGGAACATCATACACTACATGCTATAGAGCACCACGCATTTCTTCATTATCCACATGTACGCGTTAATCAGATGTAATATCTAAAAAAGCCGTTAAGAACGAAAACCGAACATTTATTACAAGGAACCTGCAAATCACTTCGTTTGATGCTGTAAACGGCACCCACAAACACACATCAAAAAGATGTAACCGGTTCTACCCAACGGTACCCAATACACCTAACGTACGGCACATAGGTGAAATACAAGTAGTGGTTTCTCCCACAACAACACACTGTCCCATTGGTCGCGGTCCACCAATGTGATCTGGTCCAAGCGCGATATTTAGACCATTCCAATTTGCACACAACATTCACCAAAACAATGCAGGTTTCCAGAGAACAACGCACCCCAATCTGGACAACATCGTTGAACGACCTGTCCACGCCGATCTCGATAACGCAGCAAGTCATCTTCATCACGGTACTCACATATGGATAAAACGGGCAAATAAGACATGTTGACAGAAAGTGGAGCGACATGGCTCAGTGACAAGGCCACTAAATTGAGACATGCCAAACGGCACTCATCGTTTAAGCAGCACGTCTGTCAGCAAAGTTGTATGGATTAAACAATCGACGAATTGGACGATTACGAAGTACCCAGACTGTAACAATCCACCATGTATGCAGTCAAAGTCGGCTTATCTCGATAAACCAGCTTATTGCAACCAACCCGGATATTACGCAAGCGGATTAGACTACTCGGAAAACTGATCGTCTCAACAGTTCATAACCCCCACACACTGAACACCTCCGTTTGACTAACAAAGCGCTGTTCAGGTCCTCACCAAGTGCATTGAAATAAGAGCGATGGCTCCTCAATTTGTACGTAGGAGTAGGCACACGTTACATGCAGTACGAACGGATGTACAAGTTACTCGATCAGTCAGCATACGCAGAGAAGTACGTTAGCAACGAGTAGGCCGATCTGTTCTAAAGTAACCTGTAACCCAGTGATTCTCATGAATTTTCAACCTAGTTCTCTTCGTTTCTCAAGCCTGAATCCATCACCTCCTCATTTTGTAAAACTGAATTATCGGTGAAGCCAGTTCAGTTGGAACCATACATTTAACAGATGATGCGGGTTCACTATGAAATGTCAGACTAATAACAGGCAAACATGTCAGTCAATATGCAAACTGAACATCACTCATAGTTCATCACACCTGTTACATTCTCAAAGACTTTTGTGTCAGTCCCTTTCAAACGAATCTCAACAAGAGCGAAACCCGAGTTTGGTGCTTCTTTTCAAAAGTGACTGACTGTAGAATTTAAGGGAATGTAACGGCTATGATCGTTTGCGAGTGACGTTCGATTCACATAAAAAACCGAAATCCCCAACTACTCAACGGTCGGCATAATTTGTCATAAAAGCTACATATCACCCCAATTGTTGGCGCCAGGGACGGACAAGGCTGAAACGCATCCACACCGCAATGGTCAGAAACGTGGTATGCCCCTACGTTGTCTCTCCGGTCCACTGTCCCATTAACGCCCCACTTGCATTCTTCTATCAAACTCGGGAGCAATAGTATTCATGGTCTAACGCACTATGATCAATAAAGCACGTTATATTATTATAATTAGCTCCTAACGCTGTGTTATTCTCAGTCTGTTTATCAATAACATGCTAAACACGATGCCCAATCTTTTTGACTTCATTCGTACTAAATATGGAGCAGATATCTTACCACTCTGTTGGGTTGACGACCGGACAGCAACGACAGATTTCCGGGGGCAATTTCCGCACATCTAGTTGGCTCGGATCACAGAGTCAATGTGGACGGCCCATTCACACCGATCTACAGCGTCACACATGTTCACACCAGAAGCAGGAAATGCCGAACCGTGACCACTGTGATGGTTATCGGAACCCGGCTTTAAAACCCTCTCGTTCAAGCACCGAAGTTACCATGGCCTGCCATTGATGGAACAATTAACGCGACACTACACTCACCATGTCCATAATCCTAAGATGACATCATATCCTAACGGTAATAGGTTCCACGCAATCCTAGGAATGACAACTGTTTTCACATTTATTGTGTTGTAATTGGCCTGAAGGTGATACACCGAATACGAGTTTGTCTTATCACGTGTTAACTTTTGATGAAGTTCCTAGGTATATGTGAACAGACGAAAGATGACATGGCTCAGTGACAAGGCCACGAAATTGAGACATGCCAAACAAACCTGAAAACAGCGGGACGTGCCTCAGATTACATGGGGTAGTTGTTAGTTTTCGTTCACCGTAATTAATTTCAGCAATCTGTAAATCTCTGTCGTCCGTGAGTGCAAATTTTCGTTATCCGTCGTTTGGTGGGAAGACTAATCGGGATAATACAATGCGTTAGAGATGCAGTGTATTTTTAGTTTGTCCAGTTGCGATCACCGAAGCATGTCGGCTTGTCGCTCAGCCTTGCCCTGCAAACGCTGAAACGATCACAGGGACGTGTGTGAACAGCCGTGTTATCGGTCGTGGACCGTAATGGCCAAAACACTGGATCGATGGCGCCGAAAGAGTGGCTTGAAACGCGCGCACGCCACCGTGCCAGCCAGTTTGGCAGTTCCGTTTGTTGAGGCCGTTTGCTAACTTGTCTCAGTCGGAGGCCTGATTTTTGGACAAGCCTTTCGCTTTTGAATTCGGATTTTGTATCTAAGTCTACATCTGAGACACGATCGGTATGCAGTCCGAACTTTCTAAATTTGACTGAATTGGGTAGGCGAATTTCAAACATGTAAAGTGCGTTTTCCTGCTGTTCTAGTGGACTACACAACGCAAGCAAACGAGGGATCGATAGAATCCAGTGCATCGGTAATGCACGTATCTACATTGAAATGAATCTCGTCGATCACTGAAAGCCATATAATCAGATGATGACGAGTTTGCCGTAGCTTAACTTAGACCTCTCGTATAGCCCGTTTGGTACAGAAGTGCAAAAGGAAGAACGTATGACACTGTCTGACTCATAGTACACCGTCCGCGAAGAGGCGACAAGTACGTTAGGCTCAGGTAGATCAGTATACTTCTGTAATGGACTGCATCGGCCAACACCCTGGTCGTTGACAATTAATCCACTCCTCGTTTCAGAAACTTTAGTGTCTGTGGTCTTCTATCCATCCTTTTCTTCGGTTTTGTTGATGTGTTGTATCATGGATGGTCTGCCTGGCATTTCATAGTTGAGCGAGAAATTTGCTTTTCATCCCTATCTTCTCTGGGATGCACTAACCTGAACCCCTATACTGCAACGCTTCTTGTATTACACTTCAAAAATCTTTCTTCTCAGTGTAGATCTCGTCATTGCAGCCTCTCTCTGTTTAGTTTCCGAGAGATAGGGGTTTCCTTTCCTTATTAGCCAATCAAGTGGCTAACCAGCATTGGCCGGCTGGACACAAAGGCCCCACTGGCACACCTCCCGGTCTTATTCCTTCGGGTTTACACTGGATATGTGGTGTGTTGGTGGAACTGCAATTGGTGCAGCGCAAGCCAATTGCAGTGATGGATAGGCGCAGTTGTCCTTTGGCTTCGGTCACTGTGGCAGGCTAATCCGAATCGGATGTCGCCAAACGAGTTAGTGAAGTGTTCAGTGGAATCCTGTAAATGTCGGCCTAGTGATCTACTGGAAGAAAACACTGTAATTCACGGAACACAGTACCGATTAGCAAGAGAGACAAATTGTGCTCACACGTGTGGACGGTCTCGTTGTCTAGTCAGCCCGGGGGAAGAGATTGTTGGATTGTGTCGTAGACTGATACTCGAGGCAAGGCTGAGGCGCGTGCGGTTCGTAGGTGTGTGCGGCTGTGAACCTAACCGCAGCGGTGTTGGCAAAGTGAAGGGAGGTGGTCGAAGCCACTGCGGGTACATTCAGGTGTGGACCGCCCAGCAGTGACTGTGGTCACATGCTCTGCAGCCTGCGACCAGTGTATGGCCGATCTAGACTCATGACCTTGACCGTGTCAATGAGTGATGCTTACACGTCAAACTAAATTGTACAGGCTGAACAGGTTGTACTTAGCAAAGGCCACGAAATCGATGGGCTTCGAGAGGCAATGAGGAAAATAATAAGCTGTCTTACTTACTCTGAGGGTGATGGTGGTGAATACTCAGCAAATATCCATGTACGTCAATTTGAGAGTGGGAGTCATGCTATTTTCACGTTAAATGAGTCAACAAACCGACGCGAACTACTCCTGCTCATATTTTGTCCGGTTTCCGAAAGAACCATACAGGATCTGAACGGATAAATGCAGTGCACATTTTTGATCGAAAGAGAACTGAGTGCAGAGACAAGCAACAAAGTACGAACCAAGATGTATGGTGACTGCTGCAAAATGTGTCTGAACAAACGCACTCCTATTCGGGTGGTTAAATCGCTGAAATAACTGAGATTGAGGTCACACTCCAATTAATATTAGATGGTAGGGGGTATCGAATACAGGGATACCGACAATCGTAATGACGCAGTACGGAACGATCACCCAGTTGTCGGATTTATTGATCCCAAGGGCTACCAGAAGACTGGAGCGCTTCGGACAGGTGGCCGATTAAGCAACTCTTCTGGACTGTACAGTGGACTTCCGATGAACGGTATGGCCACATAGACACGCATGAAACATACATACCGATGCACTTACTACTAACACAAATCCACCGGCGTGGGCGCGCATGCCCACAATGTTAATTTCATGTATCCCAGTTCCGCCGTTCAACCCAGCGGGCAGTCCACATTCCCTTTCGTTTGGTTCGCACCGCTCTGGTCTTAGCCTCGAAGTGGAACCCGACCTACAGTGGTCAATCCATTGGTTAACGACTTCATTCATCTATGTTGCATCATCATCATCATCATCTGTCCACCTCGCACCACCTTACGCCGGTCGGCGATCTAAGTCTGTGTAAACGTAAGAAGTGAACACAGGAACTCGATTGGCAATCACAACCTCAACTTTCCGTGAGTGTTTTATAAACTTGTGCTCAGGTATCATGAATTGCAAATGTTTGCCGCAACCGGTCCGAGATTTTCCCACTATGTGGGAGGTTCGTATTCCGGTACTACTCTAGGGCTATTTGAAGTATGCATTTCGTATATTACCATATATGTCTAGAAATATAGCAGATATTGTGGCTATCCTGTCGCGACAAACAAATGTTTATCAGAGCAGCCAAAATAGTCACAAACATGAATGGACAGATGAGCAGAAGATGTAGTGTCCCTCTCAATGTGATCCGAACGGACACACTGGAGTTTTCGGTTATAATCCTTTGGTGATGGGTTTCAGGGAATTGTTCGGTAACAGAGGGAGCTGGATGCTTCTTTACCACACGCAGAGTTGACGGTACGTTGTAGCACAAGCAATTGAACCGCAAAATAAGTTTTCAAAATAGAAGCAAATAACACGACAGTTACCAAACTCACTCAGTTCTCATCTTAACCGCAGTCTGTTTATTCAATATACATTAGGTGAGCGCTAAGATAAGAACAACAACAATTAAATACATCAACACAGTACCACTTATTTGCTTAAATAACGAATGGGCTTGGTGCCACCATATCAGCTTATTAACCGCGGACTGGAAGACACTCAGAAGTAATGTTAGATCCCCATATTCAGGAACTGAAGCTGCCGCCAACTGTCAAACAAAATCGTTGTAGCGAAAAGTAGCTCTGTAAAGCAAAAGCTCTTTTGTTTGATTCATACGTCCCTACGCCACTCAAACACTAGAGTTTATGAACCGGAATTCCAGTCCACCATACAACGAGGTTTCCAGTTAAACGTTCCGTGCATTTCCGTTTGGTTCTATACGTTTGGCCGACGCATTTTGTCGTGGATTTTCACCTGCCCTTTCTCGCCAGTTGGACCGAGTTTGCTAACTGAGGGCTCATTCGGTCGCTCTTGTTGTTTGCAATCCGTCCGACATGGGCTTTGACCATATCTCACCACCGCGTCCAAATATTCCACTGTGTTGGAATAATCGTGTCTGCGACTTGGACATCCATCACATCATTACGTATAGACGGGATTTCAAAACAAGCTCACTTTTCCATACTGGTATTTTCTAATAGTTTGTCGAATGACAAATGGCGGTTGCTGAAAAAATATGTACAACCATCTTCTTCTAAAGTGAGCTAACCGACTGCCGCACATATGCATTCTAAAGCGTTTACATACACACTGGACGACTCCCAGCTTGGACTTACCACCATAAGAGCGAAGTCAATGCCGCCAAACTCCCACCGGATGGCGTCAAATCTTACGAACAATCTGCGACCAGAGGGAGATTTTTCGAAGTGTGCATAGGCAGATACACAGGCTCAATTGCTGTCCAATGGACACGTGTTCAATAAAGAAAGGCCAGAGTTCAGGTCGCGGTCGGGAATAGAATACACACTTGTTGCGGATTCTTGCATCTGGATGGACAATTCCTCTGACCGTCTCAATCACTTTGTTTTGTCCTGGTCACGTGACCCCACCCTCAACCACCTTGATGACCTTTCACAGTTGTCACAACTGCTTTGATGACCTTCCAAATACAAACAGTGCTGACTGCACACATCTCAGTGACCTTTCAGGTCTAAGAAATGTGCACTTCGATTTGCGCGTCGACTTGAGGACTCAAGACATCACCATGTAAACACCTATTGGACCATTCCCACACACTGTTTTCTACTGGCTAGTCCATACTTGTTTAAGTCATGTGTACACAATCCATAGACACTGACTCACAACTGCTTACCAGACGTAACCGACAGCTCTTTGTTTTTGTGCCTCTGGGCTTGGGTAACCCACTTGCAGTTGACACCCTGGGAAAGCATATAACTGATTTTTGTAGCAATACTTAGTTCACAGATTACGTCGTTAAGATTATCGAAGAAACCGATCCAACCTGGTGTGGCCTTCGGGATTGGCATGACTTACAAGTCACTCAGCATTCCAAAGATAAAGTTGTGATATCGACTGCTTGCCGTTTATACACCAATTTATGAGTTCTTATAGCAGTTAGACTCGAGCTTGGTAATCTTTGTGAAAGGGAGTGCCCGTGATGTCTGCAATTGTAGGGGTTCGAATGACTTCATCCGAAATTGACAGGTCGCTGTTAGGTCAACCGAACCATCATGACATACCCATCACTCCCAATACATGTCCCTTAATTAACTTGTTGAACCTGTCAAATAAGTATTCAGATCAAATACCTCGCTAACATATCGTCACCATCAGGTAACGCGCCCCTTTGACCCACATTCTAAAGGCTACCGTGACCTATGAAGGCGTCTGTGTGTAGTCCACCGAAGCCCGACAAAGCGTCTGACAAGGAACGCCCGAAATGGTCAGCGACTCCAACCCTGTCAACAACATTACTGTCGGTACCACAATCACAATAACTTGTTCATTGTTCGGCATGGCTCATGACCACGAACACTGTCATAACCACTCAGGTTTCATCACACACTTCTACGCGACACGTCAATAGGAATGACTATCCAGTGCTGCACAGCAGGCCGAACGACACATCCTGTCCTGACGCCACCATACGAGCTAAACAGTGCACGGTGAGGATTTCCAAACCCAATACTTGCACAGCGTCATCCAGTGAATGAATTACAAGTCACGGACTATTTGCGAAAACCCATCCGTTCGTCACCATTCGCAAGCTTCCAATGGTACAGTCCGCGTTCCACAACAATCTAGGTCCTTTTCACTGCAATCTCGGGATTTCGATAACTCCACACATTTTGTTGTCTAGTGTTGTTATTCACCTATATTTGGTACACTGCTATTTACGCGTTATGTGTGCATTTTATTGGAGTTATTCACCTTCTGATTATGAGTGGCTTCTACGCGAATATACGAATGTAATACTACGATAATTAATACAGTCATTCATTACAAATGAAACAGCATGATCAGAAGGTACTACGTCTTTGGCCAGCGCCCAGTTCAGTAGTGACGAAGAGTATCTTGGGAGGGAAAATGTATCAAAAAAGATGAAACTAGATAAGGTGAGGCAAAACGAAAAAAGATTGAAATGTTACGAATGCAGGCACGTAATTGACAGCGGCGTGTTGACACTTCGAATTGCGTTTACAACTAACGATAAGGGTAGTCACGACAGCTTCCAGAGAGCAGCTGACACCTATCCATTGTACAAACGTAACAGTCACTGTTTGTCTATTGCTTGACCAAACTAGTTTTATCCATCAGTAGAAAACGTCCGGTGCAGTAAATGCTCGGTTAGCATGCAAAGCACATGAACTAACCATCGCAGAATGGGTGGAAGGATTAGGTGAACAACTAGTCGTGCATTCCGAAATACGCGCTAGCGAACGGCCGCGTCGCTCACTTGATCACCCTCACTTGATGTGAACTAAGTGAGAGAGATAACCATAGACAAAGACAATCAGTCTGATGATACCTTTGGCACGAACATGTTACGTGCCTTCGCTACTCCCATTGGTATCGCATCAGCGGTAGCATAAGCTGAAAAGGTGATGCTAACTACGGATGTTAGACTGCTCACAGGCTCAGGCACACAGCCTGAAAGAAACAGTGTGACAATGGGAATGCGCCCCGATCTTGAAGTACGACCTTGCACCTTGAGGGCGTAAAGCATATTCCATAAAAACCATACCTTGTTCTCCATAGTCTGCACGCATTCAGCAGAGGCCAAACAACAAAGCGTTATCCACATACTCCACGGCGATCAGCTAATCACCGGGAAGAAGCATACCAGAATGTTGCCTATAACACAATCGAGAAGAGCGGGGGTTAGATACCCTTAGCGAACACTCTTGGGAGTGAGGAACAACTCAGACAGTTGACCACAAACTTTCATCCTACTTGAAGAGTAACAACCATTTTGTCGGACACGCGTATTTCTCCGGAACTCCTTTATGAAGGATATAATTTTAGAGAACGTTAATGGCAAGCAGAAAGAAGGTAGTCCATAGAACTAAAAAGGTCACAACCGTCGGTTGCCCGAGTTCGTTAAGGGTTAGAAATGCATTCAATGCCCCCTCGATTGGATCAGAGTCCAACCTGTCCTCTACGTATCCGGCTTTCTTTGGATTATGATGGGTCAACGCAACGGAACGAAGACTAAACTTCGGGTTCCCTTTTGATAACGGGAATTACTGTTGATAAGCACTAACCAAGAAGTACCTTTTTAGCCTTTTAAACCGTCCGAAGGAGCTTCTTGAATGTTGATCCAATAGTCCTTGAAAAGAAGAGAGATCTGGTCTAGAAAACCGCTACTCTTCAATGACTGACTCCTTTTTCTATCTCCAGCGGTGTGGCAGACGACTGGCTGACATCCTTAGCACATCACTTAGTCATTTAAGTCTGTGTAGGCATGGAGATTGAACAAAGCAACTCGTCTGGACATCACTGCGAGACAGCCGATGCATCGTGGAATTGGTAGTGTTGCGAATATTCATGGTGGTGTATGGGCTGAGATATTGTCAGGAAAACCAGACCTAGACAGCACGATTGGGGTGGAGGTGTACAAGTGTTGTGTAACAGGCAGTCTAGTTTGTGAGTAGTATAGTGCGTACATTCGGGAACTAAAGCGCAAGCGCCAGGAAGACAGTGGGCTGAAAACGACTATTGGAGGAAGTGCCACCAGGGCAAATGACAACGAACTGCTAACCGACGGGCGTGAATGCAGGTTACCCGTGCAAAGAAGTCTACGCGTTCGTGGTCCTACGTTTTAACATAACGTGTACGGGAGTTCGTGCAATGAACTACTTTGCAGGTCAGGCGTCTTTTGCGGTCACAACACTAAGGGCAGTACTTTTTCTGAAAAAGGATGCCAACTTTTTACCGACCACTAACCTGGAGGACCTGGCGACCGCGGTTCATCAGACCTCCACTTATTAGCCTATCTGATATGACTGGCTCCATCATCACATCGCCCAGTTTAGCTCCATCGAGATGAGCAAGTCACTGCTGCATCACGTCAAGGTTCATTCCGTTGTGACGGGTAAGAGTAACCGCGAAAGGACAGTTTATAACTACCGCACTCAGCAGGGTGAAGTGAGTAAGACCGCGCCAGAGGGAGGAAACCAATTGCAATAGAAAATCTGCTAAAAGGAAGACATTTTGATTTCTAAAAAACTAGACCATGATGCCAGTAACAGTTGGGGGCTAAAATTGAAAAAAAAACGGCACCGAGTCCGTGCACATGTGTTCCTGAGGGATTCCACCGGTGCAGGTAGTGAATGGATGGAGAGACTGCAAAACTTGACGGCAGGACAATTACCGAAAAAATATTTTCAACGGTAAGAAAGCGCCGCTCTCCTGAAGACATTCCAACAGGAGCATGATAACGGTTTAGTTCGAATGACGGAACAGCTCAGAGGAAAAGTTGATGCCGCTGCGCTACATGCCAGAAACAAGAGCCTATGATGTCTGGAAAGTCAACAATCGCCCACTACACCGGACATGGTGCACAGTGAACAACAAGCCGCGGATGGAATCAGAATGGCTCCACAGTTAGTTGAGGAGTTTCAACAAAAAGTGAAGGAACGAAAGATGGCGGTGCAACTGCACAATTGTAGCCGACAGCCAACATCATCATGGGCAGAATACGTCAGTGGTTCCTAGTGTTTTACCACCATAAAATCATGCAAAAATAGCACGCTCTGGTCAGGAGGAAGAAGAAACTGAAGGGGATTGGAAGGGACCTAACTGCTAAAAATAGCTTTTTCCACATTCAAACATTCAACTTCAAGGTACATATATTTTGCAAACAAACACTCGAGTTGTAAGTGAAAGCAAGGCGTCATAAGCAAGACATCTTCCTTACAGCTTTCACAGCCCCACCTCATCAAATGCACTCACTTCACAGAGAACTCGGACAAACAACGTCCATATCAATGAACCCGATTAGCCACTATCTCACCTGGTGTCCAGCCACCGACTATGTGAGTCGAGAGGTTCCAGTTGTATCTCTAACCGGGTTCAATAAACAGTAAGCCTTACAGGCATTAACAACGGTAAACAGAGCACGTGACCCAACAGTTGTCTCATCTATAAGCGGTAGCGCCATTTTTAAGGGCGTGTGTGAATGAGGCGTTGTCGACTGGAGCCGCGACCAATCATGACACACCTTGAGTCTTGGCACGAGTGTGAGGCACACAGGCGGCCTTGACGCGTATGCAAGTTTCCTGCCAAGGAAACCAACCCGATCTACAGTGGTCAACCGCTTCCTGAACGATTTCATTTCTCTACCCCAGGTCATCATCTCTCCACCTCGAACCTTACGCCAGTCGGCGGCAGCGTCGGCGGTGCTCAGAGTGAAAGTCGATTGGCTGGCATCCTGAATACAAGACCTAACCATCTAAGTATGTGCAAATGTAAGCAGTGAAAAAAACACTACCATACACTCGCATCCTTGTTGCTTACTCGCTGATGCCACCCGATACGAGCGACTGAAAGCAAACATCGATGGTCAAACACTTAAAGACGGCTCACGTCTTCAAACCTGAACGGCCAGGTTTCGCTGCCGTAAAGTAATACAGTCCTCACTGTCGTCTTATATATGCGACCTGTAAGCTCCAGAAAGATACCGTCCCGTCCCACATGTGCCTCCAAATTGACAAATGCCGCCCCAGCCATAGACATGAGCGATTCTATTTCAATACCCACACGTCTGCCGCCACCGCCGCTGACACAGCATCCCAGTTACAAAAACCGGTTAATAACCTCCATGACTTCATTATCCAACATTAAATCTACGTAATCACAGCAATTTTGCAGAAACACGTTGCACTTGGAGGCAGCAAAGCACATTGCGAAGTACTGAGCAGAAAGCAAAATCAAGTCCAGCATTGTCTGTGCTGCAACACCCTTTCGTCATCATAATCATGATCAGATAGCCGGTCCGCACTGTATAACTCGTGAATGCCGGAGACAATCCTCTATTTTGTCTGTCACAAATTCAAATAGAAACGATGAAATTGGACAGCCCTGACGTACGTCACTGCTGGTGCTGAAACTGTCAGATAATTCACCATGAACCCTAACATGAAATAAGGGAATAAAGCGGCGACAGTATGTTCACACACCTGTTCGGTACACCTCTGCGTTTAAGCCACTCTAGAAATGTACAACGATTCACCGAATCGAACGCATCTTTATAGTCGATAAATACGGCTATTGTTGGTTGGCGGTACATGTGGCGCTGCTCCAGAATTTGACGGAGAGTTAAAATCCGATAAATACACTTACATCCACGACGAAACTCTATCCGTTGTCCCCTAAATCTTGCCTCCCGAGCTGCGATAAGTCGGCGGGTTTCAATGAACGCGTATTTCGTGACCAAAACACAGAGGAATATGCCCCGTCGTCCATACAATTCGAAGCAGCCGCATCATCACCTCTACTAACAACGCCACATCTCGTCTGCGAAGTGCCGATAGATCATTTGGGCCAGCAGCCCATAAAAGTGCTACAGCTCAAGTTTGTGGTGGTGACACAGTAGAAGGAGGACAGTTAAAATGACTCTCAATGTTCCGCCCAGCGTTCTGGCCATCTGGAATTATTACGGATGAGTTTATCATTTATCTAGCTGACGACTTTATTGCGAGACAGCCAAATGGGACCACTAGCACGGATAAGCCCGAAGAGTCCGCCGATGTTTCCAGGGACAGAAGTGATCTCCAAACCCCCTAATGTTTCCCATTAACCAAGCCTCACGATCAGCCTTTAGGCTACGTTCCTGTTTCCTACAAATATCTCCTCTAAACTTATTACATGAATTGCCAGGATGAATGTTCTGTGTGGCTTCTAAGAACTCCAGGGATTCCTCCGATACCTCGTCTGTTCAACCCATGTACTGCATGTGCTGCATGCTATATCTGCTTCACGAACAACCTGTGAGGTCTCGGTCCATCAGCCATTAGGATATTCAGAGTGAGAACTGCTAAGACAGCTTTCTAAGCTGGTTTGGTACTTATGTCTTACGGACGGCACGGCCAGTTTCTTAACAACCAATCGTTGAGGTGGATGCTCAGCAAGAGTTAGGCCAAAACGACAATTTACCAACGCATATTCAGAACCCAAGTATGTACTTCAATAATAAAGACAGTCTTGAATCGAACTACTCCAATTATAAATAACAGCTATGTGGTCTACCTGAGACCAGGCCGTATCCGGGGAAGGACGGCGCCAAGTATAACAATGACCCTCACAATGCCTAAAACCACTGTCGACTAAAAATAGCCCGCGCTCAACGCACAGCTGTAGCAGTCGCCTGACATTGTTCGACCGATGTGATGCTATGTAAAACCTACCACCTAAACGAGACTCGGCCTCACCAAGGTGGCCGTCGTGGGCGTTCATATCTCCGACCAGAACTACCACATCCGAACCACGTGTGGACCGAAGGAAAGCGGCCAGATCCGAGTAAAACGCGTCCTTGACACCGACGTCACTACAGTCAGTCAGGGCCTAAGCAAACAATGAAGACTTCTGAAGGTTTTGCGTCTAGAGCTGGCTTTAACAGAACCTGCCAAGCGGACGTCACAAAAGTCTACTGTTCACAGAAATCCAATCTATGAATCCAGCTGTGACCGTCGTGCTGAGGACCACAGCGACTCCGGCCTGATCGGTAACGGCGGCCGCGGAGTCACCTGAAGCGTATAACCAGTATCGGGCAGATAGTGCGGGTGCCCGTAGTTCCATACGTTGACTACTGTCCTGGATTCTAGTTTCGGAGATACAGCAGACATCGACATTCAACGAGTCTAACGTTCTTGTGAGAGCGTCCGCCGACCTTTGTTCTACAGTGCGACCGTTGAAAGCACCGATATTAATTTGTGTTCTAGGTCTATGCAACGGACGAGGGAGGTCTGAGGCTGAATTGTAACAGATGGAACTTATCGGCACAGTGTTACTAGGATTAGCTATATCTGTTGTGGGACCTGTTGAGGGTTAAGAATGGCCTGAGAGCTAAGTTTGGTAGGGCAGTAGGGGAGGGGTCAGCAGTAGCATGTTTTCGTCCAGCCACTCTGCTGTATGTGGCAGGTAGGGCAACGCGGTTTATACTGCGAAGATGGCGATGCAGCATGGAATTACTAGTTGTGATTATTCATGGTTATATGTGGGCTGAGATACTGCCAGGACGCCCGGACCTAGACAGAACGATTACAGTTCTCAACCAGAAGCCTCGGACTCAAAAACCTGCAACGCAAGGCAGTGAGTGGGTGGTAGTGCAGAAAGAGTATTAATTTTCCTGGCGAAAGATGCCAATTGTCCAAGCAACAACCTAGAGGGCCGGGAGACTGTGGTATGCCAGATCTCTGCCTATTAGCCTGCCTGGTATGAGTAACTCTGTTGGTTTGGCCACCACACTGTCCAGTTTAGCCCCATGAGTCATCGAAATGCGCAAGCCCTCACACCGCGTCAAGGTCCAGTCTCGTTGTGAAGGAAATAAAAGAGATAGGGGTGACAGCCTCAGTTTTCAAGCAACATTCCACACTAATGACGGCACGAAGAGAATTCCATGTATACCAGTCCGATCACTCACCTTTGTTTAACGTGGTTTGCATACCTTCTACAGATAGATTAAGGGAAACAATAGCATCCGCATACTCCATTTCGGTCAACCAAACTTACTGGACCCCTTAGGCGCAACTTCCAGAATGGTGTCCATGACAACGACAGGAACAGGGAAATCGAACACCTGACGAACATCACTAGAGGAGATGAACACCCGGGACAGTTGTCTACAAAATCTCCCCTGCTTGTGAAATTATCATTCAATGAGCTCAACAGATTCGAATATTTCCATGGAATTCTTATGCGAAGAAAACAGTTCCAAAGGACACTAAGACTTACCTGATCGAAAGTGTACGAAGATCACTACCGTGGGTTGTCTATGAGAGTACCAATGCTCTAAGATTCGTTGCAAGTTAAAAATGTGATTAACGCACCCACGACCGGACCCGAATCCTGTCTGTTCTTCACGTAATAGAGGGCCAGTGAATGAATTGGACGCAACACATACTAGGCTGATGGCTCTATGGTTATCACATGGATTTCGGATCCCCTTCTGAAATCGGGACTTAGTTTTACAATAGCCGCGCTCTTAGAAGACCAGTTGTTTTATTAAATGCACGGAGGACCAACGAGTTGCTTACATCCAGTCTTTGAAAAACTCAAGTTCCTGATAACTTCGTAGTGGATAGACACAACGGAACATATAAAACTGGAACTTACCCAGGTTGCGGGAAGGAGTTGGCAGAATCAGTCATGACAGGAATTAAACTGGGTAGCGCACATCCTGAAAATACAGGCCACGGAACTGACACAAGTCCTGATGGGTCAGAAGTGGTGTTAAATAAAGGTGGGATCATCGTTTCCTGGTTTATCAGATGGGAGAGAGAACTCAGTGGTGAGATAACAGGCGGACAATGTGTTGTCGACACAGAAGAAGGAGAAGCAGACGGTATGTCAGTCAACTTGCTTGACGCTGAGGTTGGGTGAACATGTACTATTTGAGGGTGGTTGTGGACATTAGGCGCAGCCGAAGTGTTACTGGTAGATATTACGGAAGGGGAAGGCGTCAATGTTGGCAATTTTGGTACACTCTCGCCCGTAGAATCACTGAGAGCCGGCTCAGGAACTTGAACAACTGGTAACGCGGAGTTCATAAGGCTTGTGTTAAGTTTAAAAGGTAGTTTTTCTGAAGTTGCCGGAGCACCGGGATGTAGAGCCCTGAAATTTGCGTCTGCGGTTGGATAGACCATTCGCTTCAGCAAAAGCTGCTTTCCCTTCGCTTTAATCTGTTGCCATGTCCGCTTCGGCCATCCGTGCGATGACACATAATTAGCGATTTGCACCCAAGTTTGTTTGTCCAGATCAGCGGTTGCTTTAGTCTCACCCCGCACTATCCATGTGGCTCGTCTCATCGCATCCAAGAGCACTTCCACCTCACCTGCTTGGTATGGTACACCATTTGGTGAGTTTTCAGCGCGGTCGGCTGCAATCGGCGCACCCGAACACGGTGGAGCATGAGGGCGGGGCGGTAACGAGGCCATTGTGGAAGAGCGAGGGTCATGACACGGGCGTTTATACACGCCCACATAAACACATGGTCGACTTCATCCAATCAGGGGTAGGTGACTGCAGTGACCCTTAATGAACCAATCAGAATTGAGGGCGAACAATACCACCTTGCATATCCCGATCAATTTATTGGCTTGTTTGGTAAGCTTTATAAGGCACACCAACAATCGCGGCGCCTGTGCGTTTCGCCGCTGCGCGCTCGCAGCTGTCAGCGTTTGCCTGAGGGAATTGCTTTAGTGGTGAATTGGAACGCGGATGTGATGGTGGGTGATTGCAGCGATTAAGGCCCATCCCCTAAAATGCAGACTATGATTACAAAGTGATACACTAGGCCGGTGGTGCACGCCGGTGAAAATGTCAACGTTCGGCAACACCGGAACCACAAAGTCGTCCTTCTGACAACGTTTTGTTTCGAAAAGTCAGCTTTCTTGCGATGATCTCATTGTATTGGTTTTGGGTGTTTTATTCTAATGTTTCCTAATGTTCCTTCTGCAGATTTAGGCAAAATCGGATGAATAAGTTCCAAACAATTTCGGCTGTAATCCGAACGTCCATTGGGACACAACTCAATTTTGACAACCGCTCTACCTACTGCTCCCAGGGCACTATTGTGAACGCACCACAATGAGTCGGTCAGTGGTGTACACGCGGATAGTGTCGGTCGAGCGATAGTGTATGTAAAAAGGCGGCTAGTCGACATTGAACACTATTTTCATGCCAGTTCTGAGTCAGCCAGCTATCTCTGATCATCCTTGTCAAGGTATGTACTTCCGGAGTGAGCGTTAGCTTACTACCTGGTTGCCGTTGACAGTACCAGTGTTCACAACAAGCGTGGGGGCATTTTAATTTGCATGTCATTTAATGACAAGTCTGAACACAAAACTAGGCCATGGATGGATTGGGATTTGTGAGAGATTTTCGTGTTCACTAGATCTGATTGTATTCATATCTGAAGGCTTGAGTTTTAGTTGACTGTTTAGTTGAACGGTTGGTGACACTCAGAGACAAATGTAGGGTAACTTCGTGCACACTCAGCACACCCGTTGAATGTATCACTGAACGATGGCAGCCAGTCGAAACGTGCTTATCATACTATATCATGTGCTCT
Source organism: Paragonimus westermani (assembly GCA_008508345.1). Lineage (NCBI taxonomy): Eukaryota > Metazoa > Platyhelminthes > Trematoda > Plagiorchiida > Troglotrematidae > Paragonimus > Paragonimus westermani. Next base: position 92,956 of record QNGE01001630.1, read on the forward strand.
GAGGGGCGAAACGGACATTAAAATCAGTCGGGTGAAAGATTGAGCCTTGAATAGTGACAACGATAGTTCCTGGTTAGACACGGCATTATGCTTTTCAAGAATCTGTCATGAAGATCAGTTGGTTACTGGTGACAGGATGAGTAAGAACTATTGTACTAATGAAGCATGGTGTATTTCTCGTACTTCAACAAGTACTGTCTCCAATCACAACCAAACAACTGTCCACTGCTTCTGCTCATATTTATAGCTATGTTACCTATTCCCGTAAGCAATAGATAATATGAATAGTTGGTATTGGATAGTCAATTCAGACCTGATAATAAAAGAACACGGCTCTGGATCTTGATTTGTTACTCTCTGCTGAGCATGCACTTGCTTCTTGATATTGATCGTAAAGGTGACTCTATCTGAATATGGACGGTTTCTCAATTAGTCTTTTCTTGCACGAACCCATATGTCATCCATCGTTCGGTCTAGTTACACACCCCCATAGTGAGAATTATACACTGTAGGACAAAAAGATTAACAAACTTAGTTAAGTCAGTTGGGAAGAAAACATCATCCGGCTTTATACGAGACGAACGGTTGTGAACGGACGGCTTTTTTGAGTTAACAGGACGGCGATTACTGGTAATCATGGCCTCAGTCATTGGTTTCGTGTACGCACCAACACAGCAAACGGGTTGACCGGGTCAACAACGTGACCAGTTTCCATGATGGGCCTTGCGATGGATGAGGTCAGGTTGCTGCTCTCACGCTTTGTTGGCATCGTTTATTACGTCATCGTATGTACCAACCACTTTGGCATATGTTCGATTATTCTTCGTTGTAGGTATCGATCTAATCTGCAACTGAAAACGAACTGATAGATTATATGATAGACAGAGCATTTTGATAAGATACGAATGTGAGCAAGCCAAGCAAGCGCTTCAGTGGAAAATGGTAGACGCAATTCATTTTGACGGTAATAGCAAGCCAAGGTAGATTGCAGCTGACGCCTTACTTTAGGTATGCTTTGATCACCTTTACAAGGAGGAGTCAGTAGTGCCTGCTTCTTTGAAACCGTACACACACCGTTCAATAGGGGCCGATTGGACAAGTTTTATTCTGTTTTCGAACTAACTCAGATCTCTGTTTTAGCACGGGTCACTTTCTGATCACCACTAAAAACTCCGAGAAATAAGACTTGATCGATGACTTCCTGATGATAAAGTACAACGCCAGAATCCAGTCTTTTAAAAACACTTTCAGCATCAAGGTTCAAGTAACTGATAGTGCATACTGCGGCCTAGAGATGATTTACCAAGTGGTATGCCAATATCTCTATCGCATTCGGAATTCGGTTATCGGGAATAAGGTTACTGTACTACAAGATTCGGGAATATCTCGCGAAATGGCTTCGCAGCGATTCAAGAAGGCCTATTTCCAGTGCCATCGGCTCCCACTTAATGTACACTTGCTCTGGGATAGATCCGGACGAAGCATTTCGAATCATGTACAAGGTTCGCCAAGCCTCCTTCGGAGCTGTCAAAGTGCGATTACTAATAATGACCGAGGCTGTCGCCATCAGAACCCCTGCCTGTGGGCCCCGAAGCAATTCGTACAAACCTTCCACCTCCTCTAGCTGATTGCCCAACAGCCACTTGAAACCCGAGCAAGGGTGAACAACCTAACACTGACGAAAGCTTGCCTCATGCCAGGCCCATGTGACACTAACGGGTCACCAACACTCCCACCCCCTCCAGTAGATTGGGATCCGCACCACGCCTGTGATTCTTAATGACCTATTTGACATATTAAAATTTTCACCTATAACTCGCATTTACCCTATGTAATTGTGAAAGTCTGATGCTAATGACCGAAAACGGCTGTGTGATATAGAAGAAGTCAAGTGGTGATATCAAGAACGGTGTATTCACTACACGACAGATTGAATCTCAATAATGTCTTAATGCGAATCAATATATATGAGACAAAAATAACTTCCTTGACTTTGATTGGCTTGCGTCCTGTCACTCGTTCTTATTGGTTGGCACCGTCCACATCCTTCGTTGTTTTTTAAATAACTTTGGGGATCTTCCGGTTTCTCAATACGAATTCATGTTCCCGATTGTTCTCGATTAGGCTAGAACTATTATCCAGTGTCGACGTGGATCCTTTACGCAAGTGCACCCTGTTTCTTCGCAGTAGTCCTTGATTAGTACTTAGTACTTCGTACGATCGTTCGCCTGCTCCTCTAACAACTGTTCCTTTTTGCCAGGTGTTTGTTCCTGCCCCAAGTGGTTGTATCCAAACTGAATCACCTTCTGCCAGTTGTGGTAATTCCCGCGACCCTCTGTCGTATATCAGTGCTTCCCTTTCCATGCGTTTTTTCAAACGTTGTCGTGTTACCGTCCATGGGGTTTGATGTGGATCTAAAGCGTTTTCAACCAAAGGTATCCTGGTTTTCGTTCGTCGCCCGAAAAGTCTTTGTACGGGACTCAGTTCTATATCGGCAGACGGTGTGTTTCTGTGCTCTAGCAGGGCCAAGTACGGATCTTCTTTGGCTGCAAGGCATTTCTTCATTATTTTCTTTGCTTCTTTGACGGCTGATTCTGCTTTTCCATTAGACTGACTGTGATAAGGACTGGAAATCTCGTGTGCAAAACGCCATTTATTAGCGAAGTCTGCAAATTGATGAGATGCGAACTGTGGACCACCATCTGATCTGACGCGTTCTGGAATCCCGTATCGTGCGAACTGACTTTTCAGTTTGTTGATCACTTCTTCCGATGAGGTTGTGTTAAGCTTTTCGACTTCGAAGAAATCGCTGAAGTAGTCGGTGACTAGGAGGTACGTCTTATCTGCATGTGAAAACAAATCAGCTGCCACATGTTGCCATGGTCGATGTGGTACGGTGCGACGGTGCATAGGTTCCTTCGGTTGACGACTACCGTGTTGATTACAGACATCGCAGTTGGACACGAAATCTTTAACTTGACTCGTACTCCCAGGCCAGTAAACAGTTTCCTTCCCACGCCTTATGCATCCGTTGATGCCCAAATGGGAACGGTGTAGTTCCTGCAGTGTTGCTCTCCTTGCCGGTCTGGGGATCACAAGGCGGTTCCCACGGAAAATCAGTCCGTCTTCTGTAGTCAACTCATCTCGAACCTTGAAGTACGGGCGGATTATTTCTTCCACAGATCGGGTATTATCCGGCCAACCTTCTCGGATTTGTTGCATGAGTTTTTGCATTTCTTCGTCCTCTGCGAAGGTTTCACGTATTCGTGACATCCGCTCGTCTGGTTCGGCCAGTGTGAGATGGACCTGATCGAATTCTGCCCCTTTGTCTTCGCATGTAGGTACGGGTGCTCTCGATAACGTATCGGCTAGTACCATATCCTTTCCTGGGGTGTAAATTATATCACAATCATACTTCTGTAGATGTACCAGCATAGACTGTAAACGGCGCGGAGCCTTGTCTAACGGCTTATTAACAATGGTGGTCAACGGTTTGTGGTCGGTTTGAACTATCGTCTTCCTTCCAAAAGTGTAGTCATTAAACTTTTCCATGGCGAACACAACTGCTAGTAGTTCTTTCTCGATTTGTGCATACCGGGTCTCGGCATCGACCATTTTTCGGCTGCGAAAATCCAGAGGTTGTCCATTCTGTAGCAACACGGCTCCGATACCACTCTGGCTGCTATCGCACTGGACGACTAACGGCAGTCGTGGGTCGTAATAGCGTGAAACTGGTGCTTTCGTGATCAGTTGCTTCACCTTCAGCCAGGCCTGTTCCTGTGGGTCGCCCCACGTCCATAGAGTGTTTTTGTGTGTAAGTTGCCTAATAGGCTGCATTATTTTAGCTAATCGGGGCAAGAATCTGCTCAGATAGTTGATCATGCCGTTGAAACGCGATACATTTTTGACGTCGGTTGTTGGCGGCATATCTCTAATCGCCTCTACCTTAGCTGAATCTGGCTTGAGTCCGTCTGTGTTTTGAGGGCGGTAGTTTCTGAAGATGTTGGAGAATCGGGGGGATTCAGCACATGAGAACATCGCCATACCCGCCATATATGAATTGGCTGACGAAGCGGTTCAACCGTACAGTGAAGAAATGCTTAGACAGTGGGGGAAGTAAATGGGAAGAAGTTCCAAACACACTGCTTGGATACCGCACGATGAAGCATACAACAGATCAGAGTTCATCATTTGAGCTTATATACGGGATGCACCCGAGGATCCTGCTGACTTTTGTGTCCAGAGAGAGAAGAACAATTATCATCGCAAGAAAGGCGGCACCTGGAACACCGTGCACTCGAACGAATAACACTAGGAAAACTTCAAAACAAACAAAGATATGATGTGGAGCACAACAAGCAATGTCGGAGACCAAGTGAAAGTAAGTCACTAAGGCTGATCAGAAACGTCGGACTTCGGCGCTGGCAAACCTAAAAGACGACAGTACAGATCATTTACCGTTAAGAACCGCAGGAATATGAGATTCCAGATCAACCAGGGTCCTCGTGGGCGATGGACCATTGTTGTGCATTTGATACCCTAGCACATTTCCGGCAAATTCGTTAAAGGAGGAGTGAGTGTGATGGATTAACAAATCGCATTTGTGAGTATTCCAACTTCCGGCGAAATACCTCAACGCGGTGGGGACGTACGTCCCAGCGAATCATGGACAACACGGACAACTGGACGAGCCATCGCCCAACGAGTTCTGAACAACGGATGGCACATGACAGGCAAAACGTGATAGATGACCAGTGTGGACGCCTGACGATTTCGACATGCGGTGGAGTATCTCAACATGGTCGTGGGATATGTCCAAAGCTCACGGCGAATGGATTGCGAACAACATGGGCGCTCAGGCGAGTCATCGCTCAACGAAATCGGTCCAACGGATGAGAAATGTCAGACGAAAACCCCCGACAGAAGGCGTCGGCTACACACAGAAACTCTGTAGAAATTCACGCGGCATGCGAGTGGAAATCGATGATGTGTTGTGGACCGGAATTCCCGTTCATAAGCGCGAGCGCGCGGGTGACCTGGGAACGAGCCAGTTCAACGATGAAAATCATGCCTTATTGTAAGTCGCCGGAGTTGTGACAATAATTTTTGCGCGATGATGCAATCAGCTATTCCACACTACATAGGTGGGTTCCGTTACCCAAATTAAAGATACTTATTAGACTGAACATTCATTCAAACCACATAGCAGGTTGAACGATATGGTTATGTCAGATACACATCCACACGCACGCGTGCACTGTATTTCCTGGGAATTCGTCTGTCTTTTCCACCCCCTGTCTAGAGTTAAATTCACTCACTGACACACAGCAAAGCTGATCATGACTGTTCTTATACTTGTCATCGAATACGAATATCCGCAATTTCCTTCAGACTTTATTTACTTATACGGTCGTAGTATTACATGTCCATTCTACACACTGTATTTTTGACATTAGCGATCTGGACACAGGCATCTAGCATTTGTACATACCACTACCAAATTCTTCAGCCGTTTAAAACATTGACTGGTGTCTTGTATACTGAATGTCACACTTGTAGTGTTTGAACACCATTTCGTTTTCCACATATTCCAGTATCTTTTGCATCTCCAATTTTTGTGCATACACACCCGATGTTTAAAACATGTATATCGAAAATCACGCTTTTTCGCACATCTCGCAAGCCACTCGTTTTCTCTGCCTACTTGATCTCTCTCCATTGACTTTTAGGGAGATGAAGGCTAATGGAGGCTATTGTCTATTTCAACGTATTTCCGGAGGAATCCGTGGTCTCGGAAGACGGAAAGCTTGTTGGATTCATTGGAAATATTCCTGTGTAGTACAATGGACCTCTAAACATATGCACCTCCCGAATTACTGTGGGCTAATTCGACCCATCCTCGCTTAGTTCTCGATTGTGCCAATTACTACACTGTTAGCCGTTATCCTTCTTTCGGTTTATCTGCAAAGACTATTATGCAGATGTTTTCAGTCAACGATAGACCCAAACTTTCCTCGTGGCATACCGCACCAGGCCACATTGAGCAGATCATCCCGATAATTCACTGTTCAGTTGATGGAAGCATATCTTCTAGCACGCTGTCAACAATACTGACACTACGCTTATTTTGATATCAGGCAAAACCAGGTTAGATACTTACCTGTGAGGTTCTTGTACGCATGCGATTGAAAACAAAGAGGACAGTGGGGCAATCGACTTATGCTTTGTGTTTAGTAATACAAGAAAACGGAGTTCCCAGCACTACCTGTCATATTGATCTTTGTTAACCATTTCTGCTAACTCGGTACGATTTTCTAGCTTTTGTTGATAGAACCATGAATATGAATATCGTCACTGTAAGAGGATTCATTATGCGGCTTTTGTTTCGATCACTTTTGTCACAAAAATGAGGATATGCCGAGTTAAAAAGATGTTCGAATATATCATACCGCAGCGGATTTGCCGCGCTTACTTCTCCTGTAGACCTAGAGACAGCAAAAACATGCAGGACCACAGTTTTGGGGCCTAAATTAGACTCCTTCTTGGTTGTTATTCTAGTTGGTAGTGTGAAGTTGTTATCCAGGCATAAAGCGCAATTTTGTATATCCCCAATCTGTTGCTGACGCTTTTGCTGAAGTCGGTACCCGTACGATGATTCATATAGGCGCATTTTGGTCAAACACGTAGGCTGCAGCTTCAGTACAGTGTGGACAGCAAGGGACGACTATTCGCCCCAAGCTTGAGCCACGTGACATGCGCATATGTCGTTCACTTGGGCTATAGATGTAGGCCCAAGTCAGACCAAAGTTAGGGTTGTGGCAATCAGACCTTTCTCGTGTACTCTTCCTTCCGCTCAGTCTTCTCTACCGAGACCGGCCATACGGGATATGAAGGCAAGCAAAATGAGACTACTCACAATGAACACTTCGCAACTGCATGGGGTTAATCAAGCAGAAGCGTAATCACTGTTTTCAGTCACAGCAGACAACTCTTTAGGGCCAGATCACGTCGCTGTTTTATGTCCTACGCATCTGGAGATGAATGTTATATATGGGAAGGCTTGAAGACGATAAACTAAAGCAGGTTTGTACACACATCCCGCAGTAAAACAACAGTAACGGTTAACCGCTATTTATGACATTTTATTAACAGGTGCTAAACATGAGGTTGGTCTCATCCTCCACGACCGCAGTGCGCCATCACAACTCACAGCCCGCTCAGTTAAACCGGTTTAAACGCGTTTTTGACGTCCGAAACTAGTAGTTGTGACCTTCATGCTGACACAGTCTCGGCCACGTGCACAAGTGATTGAAATTGCTGACACCCAATATTTCGTTCACGTTTTCCACCCCACCCCCCTTGTGGCAGCTACCCTACTGTTGTTGGTTCCCTTGACCGACCTTATCCCATCAGTACTTGACGTACCGTGCACCATCAGCTCGTCCCATACTTCTTCCTCTGACTCAACGACGTTCTGCATTAGTCTATATATAAGGGCGTGTTAACTGATCTACACCTCGGATGGATCCCAGTGTAACCCTGACTGCACATGTTTGACCCACCCCTTCATTCACCGTTTTAGGCATCTTTTTGTTTATCGTCTAACTATTCCCACGTTAACTGATGACTTGGCCTTGAGATTTGTCACTTAGGTATGTGTATGCTCTAGGTATTCATTTCTAGGTGAGCGTGTAGACTGTGAATTTTGTTTTTAATAGATCCATGGTCACCTCCAACATTTTGTCTCATACTAGCACATGGTCGCTATGTGCATTTGACAATCATTTACACCGTTGTACAATTGTCGGTTGCTTTAGTCGGATTGCCCATGTGTCAACTATTGCATGAATAATTTGTTATTAGCAAACGTAGGCTTTGAACTCCTGCTTTATTTTAATTGCTTTTCGTAGGTTCTTCTACTAGCCACCCAATCGCTGGATGACAGTTCGGTGTGCTCTGTTGCAGTATGGCGGACGTTTAGTTGAAAAGATCCGCGTAATGTTGGTGCATCTAATTACTTCCTGCTACTTTTTCTTTCCAGGTTCAAAGATTGTTAAGAGACTTCCACGACAGATATGACGTGTTTCCGGGTCACATTACCACGGGAAACGGAGACAGAGAATGATTGAACACATACTTTGCACCAGCTACGACCTCAATAACACATTGCAGTCGTGTGTATTCCCGAGGAAACAAGGCCGGTGTGTGTGGAGGGAGGGACGCCTGTCCTTTTCTGCTACCTTGGCGTGGCAGTCAGGTTTGCGTGCTGTTTTGATCCAGAGGGCTGTGCTGACTGAGACTTCGGTCCTTGCAGGTTCTACCTTGTCCGATTGGCCAAAGGGAAGCGGCCACACAAAAAACAGAAGCGTTTGTTGTGCGTGGTGACTGTGTGTTGTGGCTTCGTTGGGCAGGATGCTTGTTTTCGCCTGGACTGACTGTATGTCTGTCTGCTAGGATCGTGTGTGCAGTGTTACTGTTCCTGAGTGAGTTCTGGATTTGTTTTGATATGGCTGTCGATCCTCTCCTTGGTGGTTGATGCTGCCGCATCTGCGTGTGTGTGTGAGTCACCTGCTGCCTTGCGGTTTAGGCATTTTAGCCAAAGGTTTTGGTTGAGGGCCCTAATCGCTCTCCTGCACAGGTCTGGGCGTCCTGGCAGTATTCGGAGTCCATACATACATTGATGATACAAAATAAACCGAATACCATACTGCATCGGCCGTAGCGCAGGATAAACCAGGTCACCCTATCTGCTGCATATGGCAGGGTGGATAGGCGAAAATATGCTACTGCCAGACACTCACCCTCAAGCTTCTCCCCAACCACGAAACCCCGAGTATATAATGCTCAAATAGGTTTCAGTGCCCAGAAGACCAACATGAGACAGGTCCGGGGACGCAAGACGATTACGATTGGGATGTGGAACGTGCGCACGCTGCTGGATCGACGCAACGCCACAGAACGACCGGAATGACGCACCGTCCTGATCGCGATAGAACTCCGTCGATATGGAATCGACGTAGCAGCCTTGAGTGAGACAAGGCTTGCAGACCAAGGTAAGTTGCGGGAAGCAGGTGCTGGGTACACGGTCTACTAGATAGGCTACAGGGCAGGCGGTGTTCGGGAGCATGGTGTCCGTTTTGCAGTCGCTGATCGCATCAATGCTTTGATGATAGGCGAACCGCACGACATCAGCCCTCGAATACTGTCGATGCGCCTGCGACTCCGTCGAGGTAAGTGTGCTATATTTATTAGTGTTTATGGTCCAACTATGTGTCACACTGATGATACAAAGGACCAGTTCTATGATCAGCTGTCCGCCACAATCCGGTTGGCGCCGGTGAGTGACCGACTGTTTGTTTTGGGTGACTTGAACGCTCGAGTTGGGTGCGACTCGGTAGCTTGGCCGGGAGTCCTCGGACCCTACGGCATTGGTTCAGTCAACGAGAACGGTGATCGTCTACTGCACCTGTGTGCCACGCACGAGCTGGCTATCACGAACACCCGATTCCAGCTGGATGCGAGCGACATCACGACGTGGACCCATCCACGAATCGGTCACCACCATCTGCTTGACTGCGTGATTGTGCGACAGCGTGACGTTCGTGAAGTGCACATCACGCGGGTGATGCGCGGCGCTGAATGTAGCTGAATGTAGGTTGGTCAGGACCAAATATTTATTCGTGTATGTAAGCCTTTTTATTGCAGATCTTTTGGACAATGGCAGAAGTTGGATATCAGAAGGCTGGAGAACTGGGAGACGAAGACTGCCTTCCAACGTGCAGTCGTCGCCCGTCTGCAAAACGCTCCTGTGTCCACCACCCCCGAGGGTATGTGGCAACATTTGAAGAAACAGATTACGGCAGCAGCCACCGGGACGATCGGTGCGGAGCGCAAGAAACGCCTGGACTGGTTTGATGAAAACAACGTGACTATCTGTAAGCTAGTATGAGAGAAGAATGCCGCGTTCGCAACAACCACACTGGACCCGGCCAATGGAGCGAATAAGGCTAGATTCCAGAGTATCCGTCCTCAACTGGCTGAGCGTGTTCGCGGAATTAAGGACAACTGGTGGAGGAAACAGGGCGAGCGCATGCAGGGTTTCGCAGACCGTCGGCAACACAAGGAATTCTACGAGTCGCTTAAAGCGATCTTTGGTCCATCTATCCAGTCTACTAAAGCACTGGTAGACGTGGACGCCGGCTATTCTTGAAGCCAGCCGGAGGATATTATGAAGGTATGACACAAACACTGTGGCAGTCTGCTAAACCGTCCTGCTAATATTGATTGTGCGACTGTTAACAGTCTGCCGCGACAGGACATCAAACCTTCCATTGCCCTCGCCCCAGACATACTGTAATCGCAGAGGGCGATCGGTGAACTGCGCAACGGGTAGGCTGCAGGCGAAGATGGGCTGCCAGGTGAGATCCTGAAGAGTAGCGGTCCGGCGTTGGAACGCGCTCTGCTCCAGCTGGTTCACTCCATCTGGGAGCACGAGGTGATGCCGCAAAACTTCAAGGATGCCATTGTCGTACCCTTGTTCAAAGGGAAGGGTAGCAAGCAATGCACCGACAGCTACCGAGGTATCAGCCTCTTGAGCTGTGCAGGCAAGGTGCTTGCCAGAATCCTCTTGAACCGACTGAATGCGTCCGTTCTGGAGATGAATGTTCCCGAGGAGCAGTGTGGATTTCGG
>QNGE01001630.1:104558-132604 GCA_008508345.1 Paragonimus westermani
ACATGGACGGGATGGAAGCCATGTTGATGCTGAACCAGCTCCGTTGGCTCGGTCACGTCCGTCGGATGGGCGATGACCGTATCCCGAAGCAGTTACTGTACGGACAAGTGAAGTCAGGTAAGCGGAATCCCTGTGATCAGAAGGGGAGGTACCAGGATGTTGTACAGGTGAGCCTTTCACGTTGTAACATTGATTTCAGATGTTGGGAAGATTTGGCGTTGAACCGGACAGCCTGGAGGAATGCCGTTCAGGTGAGCGTCCGAGCGTTCAACGAGCAATTATTGCGTGGTCGCGAGCGGAAGCGTGCGGTACGCAAGGGAACCATTAGTGCCATAGGTCGCAGTGACGTGACTATATGACGTTGCGATGTGTGCGACCGCGGATGCGCTGGGTGTTTGGGGTTAATTGGTCACCAACGTACTCATAGTACACCGTCCGCGAGGAGGCGACGAGTACGTCAGGCTCATGTAGGCCATATCAGTGTATTCGTTATACTTCTGTTAATGACTGCGTCGGCCAACACCCTGGTCGCTGACAATTAATCCACTTCTCTTTTCAGAAACTTGAGTGTCTGTGGTCTTCTACCCATTATTTTCTCCGGCTTTGTTGATGTAATGTATGATGAATGGTCTGCCTGGCATTTCATAGTCCAATCAGAACTTTGCTTTTCATCCCTATCATCTTTAGGTTGCACTAACCTGCACCCCTATACTGCAACGCTTCTTGTATTACACTTCAAAAATCTTTCTTCTCAGTGTAGATCTCGTCATTGCAGCCTCTCTCTGTTTAGTTTCCGAGAGATAGGGGTTTCCCTTCCTTATTAGCCAATCAAGTGGCTAACCAGCATTAGCCGGCTGGATAGAAATGTCCCACTGGCACACCTCCCAGTCTTATTCCTTCGGGTCTACACTGGATATGTGATGTGTTGGTGGAACTGCAATTGGTGCAGCGCAAGCCAATTGCAGTGATGGATATGCGCAGGTGTCCTTTGGCTTCGGTCACTGTGTGAGCGGAAGCCTTTGTGACCACACTGATTGGTGCCGGCTAGCCAGATGATAGCATAGTATGAAAGTGAAATAGTCCTGACTCGAAAGCAAATTGCAGACTCCAATGGTGAGACCTACTCGGACTCATTTGATTTGCTGTGTTTGTTTTGTATTCACTAACTTATAAGATAGACAGTGGCTGTGACCGATTTCGTTCTGGCTTTGTGTCGATTTGGCTTATTCCAAGATCCTTGTTGCCAAGTCCTAAGCTTTTGCTACCTTCGTTTGGATTTATATGAGGCACACACAACACCGAAACACACTCCCTTGTCAAGTTGTGATAAATAAGCGACAAGAGATACAAGAAAAGGTTGCCGAAATGGGAAGATAATTGGCAAACCATCTTTGTAATTGGATAAGGTTCAGAAATTTCTAAAAGCACGACACAGGCTGCTTTGCAAATCCATATCTGGTCTACGTCCATACATCATTCCTGCAGTGAAAATAACACAATCAATATTTGGTGAGGGGCATGCTAACAGTTATGGAAAAGTCCAGCTCCATATATGAGGCTTGGATACGTAGAACTGGAAACCCATCTTTCAGATGTTCTCCTGAGTACGAACTAAAGAGTGAACAGAGAAGTTGGATGGTGAGAAGACTTAGTGAGTTCCAAGCAGTTCGATTGTTCTCACCAGTCGATTACATAATTTGAGCTTCACTCATAACTCACTACAGCACTGGCATACCCATATATCTTTCTATCGGTTTTTTCTCCAAACAGGCCTTGCGCTCGAGTTTCAGCTTTGTTAGAAATTGTCAGCAATTGCACATTTTTGTACTGTCCGGGACTAGAACTCCGACCAGGCTTTGGTGATATAACCGTATTGACTAATGCGCCCGTGACCTCACACTGTGCACGAATGACATCATATATAAAAACTCATCCGCATTCACTTCCGAGTGATGCTCAGATTACCCGATCACCTCATCTCTGTCCCGTTAGCTCCAATCGATGACCACACAACTAGGACTTCTCTAGTGGTTGAGCTCACAAAGTTCATTAAGCTTGTTGATCAATCGAGCTAGCTATCGATCGGTCCAGCAACCTGATCCGTACTCATGATCAAGTGTGATTGAGTGTTTGCATGTGATATTTCGCTCGTGCTCAATGCGACTAATAGTGAACACGTTTTCCCCTGAAAGCGTGGTCCGAGGACAAACCCCTGAAGAGCCGTGACTGAAGAGTAGGTGGGAATGCGACCGTTGCGATTAACTGTAAATGACCGTTCGTTTAGATTAACCAAAATCATCTGTTGTTTACTAGCAACACCGTGGCCGTTTTGTGTAAAGCTGCTGATGTTAACAACCATTGTTGGGCTCAGTCGTAACTAGACGTACTCAAAGCGCTTTCTCTGGTAAACTCGAGATTTCATGAATAACACCGTGTAGCTGGATGGCGTATGTTGAATTGATAATGGTTCAAGGGTCCAAAGGACTTTCATTGTCGAAATACCTACTGCAGGAAGTGTGGTAATTCTCTCAGCTTATAAGCAGAAGGTCTTTTTTTCCAAAACCAGCCCCTATATGTCACGAAAGCAATCAGCGGGGAGAATAAAAGTGGGATAACCATTTCGCGGACAGACCGATGGAGGTTGCCTAGAAATTTCAAGACACCGGTAAGTGTGCGACAGAAAACCATCTCCCAGACCACGAACGGCAATGTAGACGGTGGCTGACTGGGGACGACAAATCATAGTCCGATGAAAATTATGAGTCTAGCGCACGTGAGTCACACGTCACCAGATTATGTGCATAGAGTTATGAAAATCCACAATTTCCACGCCCAGTTGCAAGATGATTTTTTGGGCCGGTACTTTTGGGCTGACATCTAATTGAGTCGTATTAATTTTACATAGTGGACGGATAAGTTGCCGACGGAAAACATCGATGTAGCTTCCTTTACAGGAAGCACACCTTCTTACTTGTTGGTCTGTTGCGTTAAGTGGTAAAACGTTCACAATCAGATGTGAAGCATAAGGTGGAAACATTATAAATCCACAAAAAGACACGTGGCCTGCTCTTGACCTGATGGTCTGTTCTTCTGACCTTATTTTGTTGCTAGTCCAAAACCCTATAAATAGGAACGGATTTGTGACCATGTTGTCTTCGGGCTGAGCGACATAAAGAGGCTCATTTCGAACGCCAATCATTTCCCTGTGTTCATGCGGTAGTCTCGGATGGATGAGTTAGCTGGGAAAAGACTAACTGACCGCGTATACCCCGTCGTTCATTAACGTTATTCGTCGTTATATCATCCGTCGTATCACGAATGGTTATTCCGTCACCTGTTCACGAGCTCGTAGGCCGTAAACCTAGTTACAACTACAAGAAACGGTTGTGTCTCTCCTAGAGACAGCTGCATGTAGTGGTCAAGGAAGAGTTACTGAATAGTCTAAGTAGATGCAGACGTTCCTCATTAGACTAACAACGACAACCAAATGAACGAATGCGACATAAACTTTACAGAGTTCAAACAAGTTGCGGTAATAAAAAAAATTGACTCACAGAATGTGTTCACAGGTATTCAAGATGACCAACACAGTATTTCAAATTACCAGTATCTGGGATGTAAGGATATGGCGAAGTTATCGTGGAGCTAAAACAAATTGGATGGAAGATCCGTTGAGCGATTGCACAACACGGAGAAGAACACATCGGTGTGCTCAAATTTTGCATTATACTGTAAGGTCATTTTAGTCCATTTGAGCAACATACAGAAGTGGTGCAGAAGCTTTGTTGTACAAAAATGAAGCACCGTTAGTTAACAAAAAATACGAAGAACTTTACGTGCGCAAAATCGATTCGGCTCATAAGGGAGTGTGGGCGGACGTTTAATGACGATGAGCCGGTAGTGCCTAATGTGGTATTAGTAGCACAAGAATAAACCACGGTTACCTTTGTTGCACATTAACATTATTCACTATGTACAAGGAGAGCTGGATGAAACATCTGGAGAACGATGGATCGATCACGATGGACTGAGGAAGACCTTTACAGACTCTAGATCATTGACTCACTGGGTTTTGAGAGAGATAGGCTATTTCAAAAGCAGGGTTTATAGGGAACTATCACAAACATACGCGGAATCCAAAATGGCCATAGACTTGGAATGCATCGCAAACTCTGCGACTACTTCGCAACGTGTGCAGTCGTCATGCCTGTGGAAAATGCTTTTGTGTAAACAAAACCACGGACAATATTTTGAGCTTATCTTATGAAGTTATGGTTTTCCCGTGAGCATGGTGGTGACCTGTCCGTAAAACAGCGTATCGCCAGTGGTAATCGGCAGATGCTTATACTTAGTAGGTTCCATCAGCTCTGGTTGAGAAACCATACTGCCAAGCACTGCTTGATTAAGGTACCGTTTTGACTCATGTGTAGTGGAAAGCCCTAGTTTAAATGCTTTAGTGCACGACGAATCAAGACATTAGTCACAGATACGTGTTTGTAAGACATTTTTAAGGTCAAAATTCCTTTCAAATGACCCCGTCTCGCTGCTTCCCTCGACCATGTGTAACCAACTACATCTCATTGTTATTCACACAATCACTATCCACGAGCACAAATTCTTCAGTTCGACCCCCATTCATTTGATTCCACCAACCGGCCCACAAACCGGATGCTGTCTGTCAGTCGCTCCCATCCCACCTTTGCGAAAAAAAGCCTTCTTACCGGCCGCAATGGCAACTAATCTATCTATAGGAAGGCCGGACAGTTAGTCACATACCCGACCGGTTCGATCGCATTTCGTCCGTACGTCCCTGTCTGTCATTCGCCTGTAGCTGCAGCTACGGCTGTATGTTTGGATACTTGAGAGCCTGTTGCGGTCACTCGTTGTACTTCGCGGAACACAAACAGAAATTTGCTTCCATACTTGATCATGTGGTTTGTATCAATCGTACTACACTTCCATAGAACGACGCAGCTCAATCTGGACAACATCGTTGAACGACCTGTCCACGCCGATCTCGATAACGCAGCAAGTCATCTTCATCACGGTACTCACATATGGATAAAACGGGCAAATAAGACATGTTGACAGAAAGTGGAGCGACATGGCTCAGTGACAAGGCCACTAAATTGAGACATGCCAAACGGCACTCATCGTTTAAGCAGCACGTCTGTCAGCAAAGTTGTATGGATTAAACAATCGACGAATTGGACGATTACGAAGTACCCAGACTGTAACAATCCACCATGTATGCAGTCAAAGTCGGCTTATCTCGATAAACCAGCTTATTGCAACCAACCCGGATATTACGCAAGCGGATTAGACTACTCGGAAAACTGATCGTCTCAACAGTTCATAACCCCCACACACTGAACACCTCCGTTTGACTAACAAAGCGCTGTTCAGGTCCTCACCAAGTGCATTGAAATAAGAGCGATGGCTCCTCAATTTGTACGTAGGAGTAGGCACACGTTACATGCAGTACGAACGGATGTACAAGTTACTCGATCAGTCAGCATACGCAGAGAAGTACGTTAGCAACGAGTAGGCCGATCTGTTCTAAAGTAACCTGTAACCCAGTGATTCTCATGAATTTTCAACCTAGTTCTCTTCGTTTCTCAAGCCTGAATCCATCACCTCCTCATTTTGTAAAACTGAATTATCGGTGAAGCCAGTTCAGTTGGAACCATACATTTAACAGATGATGCGGGTTCACTATGAAATGTCAGACTAATAACAGGCAAACATGTCAGTCAATATGCAAACTGAACATCACTCATAGTTCATCACACCTGTTACATTCTCAAAGACTTTTGTGTCAGTCCCTTTCAAACGAATCTCAACAAGAGCGAAACCCGAGTTTGGTGCTTCTTTTCAAAAGTGACTGACTGTAGAATTTAAGGGAATGTAACGGCTATGATCGTTTGCGAGTGACGTTCGATTCACATAAAAAACCGAAATCCCCAACTACTCAACGGTCGGCATAATTTGTCATAAAAGCTACATATCACCCCAATTGTTGGCGCCAGGGACGGACAAGGCTGAAACGCATCCACACCGCAATGCTCAGAAACGTGGTATGCCCCTACGTTGTCTCTCCGGTCCACTGTCCCATTAACGCCCCACTTGCATTCTTCTATCAAACTCGGGAGCAATAGTATTCATGGTCTAACGCACTATGATCAATAAAGCACGTTATATTATTATAATTAGCTCCTAACGCTGTGTTATTCTCAGTCTGTTTATCAATAACATGCTAAACACGATGCCCAATCTTTTTGACTTCATTCGTACTAAATATGGAGCAGATATCTTACCACTCTGTTGGGTTGACGACCGGACAGCAACGACAGATTTCCGGGGGCAATTTCCGCACATCTAGTTGGCTCGGATCACAGAGTCAATGTGGACGGCCCATTCACACCGATCTACAGCGTCACACATGTTCACACCAGAAGCAGGAAATGCCGAACCGTGACCACTGTGATGGTTATCGGAACCCGGCTTTAAAACCCTCTCGTTCAAGCACCGAAGTTACCATGGCCTGCCATTGATGGAACAATTAACGCGACACTACACTCACCATGTCCATAATCCTAAGATGACATCATATCCTAACGGTAATAGGTTCCACGCAATCCTAGGAATGACAACTGTTTTCACATTTATTGTGTTGTAATTGGCCTGAAGGTGATACACCGAATACGAGTTTGTTTTATCACGTTTTAACTTCTGATGAAGTTCCTAGGTATAAATGAGCGGACGAAAGAATCAAGTTTACTTTATCGGTGTCCGCCAGGACCATCTTTCTGACACTGTTACCAGCTGACCAACATGCAGAATTTAACCCGTCGCATCCAGCTCAAGCCTGACACACTTGACACAGTCTGGTTGCAGAACTGGTAAGCGGGTTGGTAACTTAAACGTACACCAGTGAATTGTCACTCAGTGTAATAACTGCTTGGCGGATTAAAGACTACCATTGAACCGGATCAGTGACCCGTCAAATCAGCTGGCAAAGGTTCAGGCTAACCTGAACCCGGCTCCCCGTCGTACACAGGTTTCCTCCGTGGCCCACACAACACTGTATCTTGAGCGTTCGTACATATGCGTTTCACCTTGCGCAATTAAATCTCTTACCCTGGTAAGCGGTGTCTAACACTGCCTCGGCTTCACCATGTGCATCTGAATCAACATAACAACGACTGTTGAAAAGATCATGGATCAATAGGTCACGACTAACGTAAGTTGATTGTACAACGTTGACTGTCGTTGTGTTAAGCGGTTGGACTTGGCTGATTGTCGTTAATCCAAAGTAGAGATATATTCTATAACCGATTTCCCAGAGTTCCGCTCTGCGCTGTCCGCTTATCCGCTTAGCCATTGAATCGACGATTTTGGGAGACATGCGTCCATTCACCAGCGCAAAAATTCAAGTCCGAATTCAATCCGGTACGAAAATAAGGTAGATACCTGTTTTGTGTTCCAGTGCGTTCAACACTCAATAGGAGTGAAAGTTTGAGCTTCCAGTTGTTTCCCTGAAATAACCAGAAAGTTACGGCCAGTTTGTCGTCAATAAATTTCCAGTCTTCTGTTGCTTATATTCATCACTACACCAGGTCCTCGCTCTTCCCCACGGTGTGCCTGACTCGTAAGGCCCCCATGACATATTGAAATAGGTCAATTCCTAATGGTAAGAAAGACAAGTCGCAGACATTCAGTACATCAAACGGTAACATCTGTTCATCTCTCATACACCTCAGGGTATGAAGTGATAGCAGTCACACAATTCAGGGAACTCTAAAATGTAGGACGGTGTCGGGAAGAAAAGAAAAAAAGGAACAAACTTGAAGCGAACACTGAATCTTCACAAAGCAAGGACATTCCCACAAGGGAAGATGTACGCGAAGGGCGTTAGCTTGGGTCTGATCTCTTTTCACCAACTTTAGGTAAATGGTCTTCAGCTCTGATCTAATTTTCTTTTAATCAAATGAAGTGTTGACGGGTGTACCACATCCGTGGGCAGTCTAGTCCGAGTTCACCACTCTTCCAGAGGAAGACTTATAATACTCGAAATTGAGGACTTCGAATAGCTCTAGAATTCATACCTGAATTGAAGCCTTCCACGCAAGTAATAAGGAGAAGAGGTCATGCTGATTGCGGTAAGCGGTTTATGTTCATGAGACGAGAAGCCGAATTTATGGATGTACAATAGCATGAAAAGAATCAGTCTGTCATTGGCTGATACATACAAAGTCACAGACTGTAAGTAAGTTGGCGTGACACAGAACAAGGAAACTAGCGAATAACGGAAGGAGTAACGGTGAGACCGTATGCTTAATCCTGATACGGTATCTTTAGCACGACGTTTGGATTGGTTCCTTGTTAGATCTTCTATTGTGGCAACGTTTGGATATGCGGTGAATTGAGTAGATTTCCCCCATGAAGCCCTTTCTCATTTGTGTTTGTCAACCAAATGCCATAATCTTCTTGTTTCTTCCTCTCACAATTCTACCTCCTTACACTAGACTAAGTGATCAGTAGGAATACTTGTCAATATGTTTGTTGCTGAAACCACAATTGAACTAATTGCGAACGTGTGAGGCGGAACGATTTAAGTGAAAGAAACTTGCCCTCTGGGGGCACAGCATCGTCCCAATGAACCCTTTCACAGTGCTGTTAGACACAAACAACCAAACTCTTCACCCTCCTTGATGACAGGTTTATCAAACAAAAGACACTAACACACACTGCTAACTTGCCCTTGTTGTGACCCTCGTTCCAACCCTCTGCATTGTTTCCGTTCAACTGCTGCTATCGTAACCATTTGTGTGAAGGCATTCGAATGACCCTGCCCGAAACTGACAGTTCGCTGTTCATTTGATCGCACCATCATTATAAACCCACTGCCGTACGTCCATAAGTTGTACGTAACTGTTCGTAAATGTCCTCTAATTAACTCGTCGAGGTTACCAAGTATGCATTTAGGTCAGCTGCCCCTCTAGAATGTCGTATCCAACAGATAACTTGTCTCGAAGCTGACGATATTTTGCCTTATATTTCAAAGGATAATGTGAACCTCGAAAGGATAAACGACCCGCACGGTGCTTGACACGGAACACACGACATGGTCAGCGACTCCAACCCTGTCAACAACATTACTGTCGGTACCACAATCACAATAACTTGTTCATTGTTCGGCATGGCTCATGACCACGAACACTGTCATAACCACTCAGGTTTCATCACACACTTCTACGCGACACGTCAACAGGAATGAATATCCAACGCTGCACAGCAGGCCAAACGACACATCCTGCCCTGACGCCACCATACGAGCTAAACAGTGCTAAACAGTGTTGACATGAAAGATTGTCATTGAAAACAGCGCGTGGCACCGATCTTGGTAGGGTGTAGCACCGTCCTTGAAGTAGCACCGCTTTTCTGTTTGTATTTAACCTCGGCTCCAACAGGTGCATGTTGATGACGCCGAAATATATGCCGGAAAAGGTAATAAGTCTCCTATCTGGCGGCAAAATCAGGTTGGTGCAACACAAATAAGTGGCCAAACATTTACCTTATGTCAGTGTCACATAGACTCTACTTATTGTTCCAATTGATTAAATCTTGTCCATCCTAGTTAGCTACTGCTTTGCTTCTGTTTGCGTGGATGTGTGGACAGTATTCACTTATCCACAATGTGACACTGTTTTTTATCATTCTGACATACAACCAGTTGGGTTACTACCAAACAGGCTTCAGGTCACCAATTCGTTAAGTCCTGGTCGGCTTAAGTGCAGATTTGTCGACAGTGACTGATAGTCTCTTCCGCTCATCACCTCGTCATATTCTAACCTCTGTGTTACGTCCAGATATTTAATAACCTATCTTTGGCAGTGGAAGATCGAATGTCTGGCAAGTTCTTGATGATTCTGAATAGCTCCGCGCAAAATCAACTGAAAATGTTTCACGAATTGAGACAAGGATGTCCACCAACAAACACGCAGGTTGGTGGCATACCGAATTGTCCATGGAATTATATGGATAAGTTTAGGGTGAACTTGCCATTCTTGGTTCCTGTATGTTTGTTGGTTTGATGTTTTTAAGCTCGGAAATATGCCTACGTAGCATCAGTGTTTTCAGTTTCCCCGGTAGTAGTATGTTGCTACTACGAGTGAAGTCCATTTTGAATGTCCTTAAATCAGAACATATCACATTCAAAGTTTTCCTTCTTCGCTATGACGACACGGAATCCTTTGTCTGATCTGAGGCAGACAGATCATTTTAGGCTCCCTGGTCATTTATTAGGTTCCGGCAGGCACGACATGATATTTTGAGCCGACGCTGAGACCTGTTGAAAAGGGTGTTGGAAAGCGGTCATTCGGAAAGATCGTGAACATCCACGGTAGGAATAAATTACCGAAATTGGGGAGTCTCATTGTAGAGAAAAGTAGACATTTCTGCTAATATAATTTAATGATAATCCCTGAACCGACAATTTGAGTCACGGACTGGCATCAGTACTAAAACTCAATTATCTAGCTGTTTAGTTGCGCATCTTTTTGGGTAGTAGACGGTTGGTTTTTTATCGCGGTGATACAAACTCGCCTGTTTAATCTATTATGTAATACACCAGTTCGTTTTGCATTTGGCGTGTTATCCACATAATCAGAACGAATCAGTGTGTGGATCAGCGTGTGGTGAAGCATATTCCCAGACTGTTGTTAATCTCAGCTTCATTAAAACAGCCTGCTGATTGTAGCAAATTCGGACACCCCGGATTCATTGACCACTGAGTCCACCCTAGCGACCGGTCCCCATTTGATCGTTTAACGTACTGTTATGTAACCTGAAACTGTTAATGAGTAATGAAGTGATGTTAATCTGACAACATCGATCAGTTTTGTGTGCACAAAAATAGTTGACGCAACTTCCTTTCCACGGAACTGACTGCATGAGTATTACATATATTGTGGTGGATAATCAGGTCGGAGGTGTGGGTATTTCAACACTCGGTGGAGTACCTCGACGCGGGGAGGCACGTCCATAAGCACACAACGAACGGATCGGGGATGGCGGGGGCGACCGGATGAGCCATCGCTCGATCGGATCGGACCAACGGCCGAGACATGGCAGGCAAAAGAGAAGAGACGACAAAGTTGAAGGCGTGATTATTCCAACACTCGCAGGAGTATCGGGACGCGGTCGTGGACCACGATCAGGGGCCAGCGTAGATAGATGGAAGAGAACAAGAGCAACCGAACGAGCCGTTNTGACGCAACTTCCTTTCCACGGAACTGACTGCATGAGTATTACATATATTGTGGTGGATAATCAGGTCGGAGGTGTGGGTATTTCAACACTCGGTGGAGTACCTCGACGCGGGGAGGCACGTCCATAAGCACACAACGAACGGATCGGGGATGGCGGGGGCGACCGGATGAGCCATCGCTCGATCGGATCGGACCAACGGCCGAGACATGGCAGGCAAAAGAGAAGAGACGACAAAGTTGAAGGCGTGATTATTCCAACACTCGCAGGAGTATCGGGACGCGGTCGTGGACCACGATCAGGGGCCAGCGTAGATAGATGGAAGAGAACAAGAGCAACCGAACGAGCCTTTGCTCAATGCAATCGGACCAACGGGCGAAGAATGGCAGACAGAAAACTCCACGATAGACGGCGCCGATCACGCACATAAACCAGGTAGAAGTGCACATGATGCGTGAGCGGAAACCTGGGTGTATCGTGGTCCGGAGTGATGATTCATAAACGCGAGCGCGCGCATGGCATGATAACTAGCATATTGGACAATAAAGATTGTGCTATGTTGGACTCCTTTTTGCTACAGTATGACTGAGACAATTTTGCTTGGTTAGTTCATTTGTTGTTGCTGTATTTGCATTAGTAAGTGATGAGAATAAATCGAAATATTGCGATCTCACGATACATGGTTTCTCTTTGGATTGACGAAAACTTGTGTTAGTTGACATTGTCCACTTGCTTTTGCCATTCGGTCGATTGCCTCGAATTACCCTTCCCTCAATTTTCACACCGAATGACATACTGGGTACACCTCAGGGTTGTAATTGTTGTTCGGTTTTGCTAAGGTGTTTTGAAAACACTCGAGTGCACATCATTCCCTTAGTCCACTGCGACCGATCCATCGTCGCCCGACTAATCAATACGGAAATTCTCATACACATAACGCATGCTGTAGTACTGTACACTCCAGTAGGAACGAAACTTGTTAGTGTACTGTTATTTGTTTATAGAGAGAAATACCCTAATTCGTATATTTTATGTGAGTAGGGGGTTTGCTTGAGATGTTTTCATCAAAGAACGCAAGCATGGTAATCCGCGTTCCAATAACTGGTCATCCGGGGACCAATAGTTCCAACTTACCTTTGACGAAATGAAGGTATCGATTCCGAACGATCAATAGAGGCATTTACACTTGCAGTCTACACAGTTCTAGAGAGACTAGTATTGGAGTATGATACAATGCTATGTCCTTTTTACGTTGTTCGTCTTTAATCCTTGTACTCAATCCCATCAAAAGTGAGTCAGAAAACCACGTGTAGGAAATCAGTAAATCGTGTATTTCCGAATTGGTTAGAAAAGACAAAGGCAGTCGGTTTTTTAAGGAACAATTTTGCATTAACTGTCCATGTCAATCACAAAAGCGCAACAAGTTAACTCCATCGTCTCAAGACCTAAGGGTTAGAATGGTAGAAAAAGATATTTTCAAGTTGTCCATCACTCACATTTGATCGCAGCCTCCGCATTCAGATAGACTTTCCAGCCAGCCTCTTCCGAAAAGAAGCACTTGACTCTAGTTTTGTTCTAATTAGAATTCGTCGGCAGTGCATATACTTGCCATGGCCGGGATTTGAACTCCGGCCATTCCAATCATGAGGCAACCGTGTTGACCACTGCACTCTAATTAGAGCGAAACTCGAGTCTAGTGCTTCTTTTCGAAAGAAGCTGGCTGGAAAGTCTATCTGAATGCGAAGGCTGCGATCAATTGTGAGTGATGGTCAATGTGAAACTAAACCGAATCCCCGACTACACATGAGTAATTTAAAATAGAGGAAGATATACTGAAATGCAGTAAAATCGACTCGATAAGGGGTCAGCAAACTGAGAAATATCAAGCGTAGCCTCGCGTTTTGGAAACACGTCTACATACTACAGCCGTACAGTCCAAAAGTGTTGCTGCAAACCTAGAAACACATCGTGGTTGGGGAGAATTGTTGACTTTTAATCATTCGTTTACTAGTTTGTAAACCTGTTTCGTTCATGGATTCCGCATTTTGTTACTCGTCGTTTGATGAGACAACTTATCGTGATAGCGTAGTCCGTTAGGGAAATGTATTTCCACTCTGTATATTACCATTCCTTAATACATGTAGAACAAGTCAGGTTCAGAGCAAGATGTGTATTCACTACACCACACACAACATCTCATCTAGTCTGTTATGGATACTATAGATATAGGTCGATGTCGAACAATCTGATTGGCCAGTGCAGACATGGCGTACACGATTGACTGCACTCCACCACATCCTTCCCTTTTTAAAGAACCTTCGGTATTCTTCGGTTTCGTAGAACGAACTCGTTCTCTTCAGGGGAACTGGATTCAGCTGATCCGGAACTTGTGTTCATCGGTTCCTGTTTCCGTAGGTGCACTCTGTTCCTCCCTAATGTCCCGTGATTTGTGCGTACCACATAAGAACGCTCACCGTCTCGTCATTCCACAATCCCTGGGGCCCATTTGTCAGAGCCCATACCGAACGGCTGAATCCAAACGGTATCTCCTTCGTCCAATCTTGGTAGCTCATGAGTCCCTTTGTAACGCACTTGTCCTTCTCGTTCAATTCGTTGTTTCAATCGTTTTCTTACAGTATCCCACGTGACAGTTTGTAGGGCTAGACGATCTTCAACTAGTGGTATTCGAGTTCTCGTATTTCTTCCCATGAGCCGTTGAGCCGAACTCAAATCTATATCTGCTGACGGGGTGTTTCTGTGTTCTAGCAGTGCCAGATAGGCGTCTTCTTTGGCTGTTGAACATTTCTTCATTATTTTCTTTGACTCCTTCACAGCAGATTCCGCTTTACCATTAGACGGACTGTGGTGTGGACTAGAGACTTCGTGTTTAAACCGCCATTTTTCGGCAAACTCCGCAAACTGTTGTGCTGAAAATTGTGGACCACCATCTGATCTCACACACTCTGGAATACTATATCTTGCGAATTGGGCTTTCAACCTGCCGATTATCTCCTCGTCTGATGTAGCATTTAACTTCTCAATTTCAAAAAAGTCGCTGAAATAGTCCACCAAAAGTAGATATGACTTGTCTGCATGCGAGAATAGATCAACCGCCACGTGTTGCCAAGGTCGCTTGGGGACTGAGCGGCACACCATGGGTTCCTTTGGCTGTCGAGTCCCGTACTGCTTGCAGACCATACAGGTTGAAACAAAATCCTTGATATGACTAGTCATGCCTGGCCAGTATACGGTATCCTTAGCGCGTCTCGTACAACTACGCACACCGAGGTGCGAACGATGTATTTCTTGCATAGTGAGTTTTCTGGCAGCTCGTGGAATAATCAACCGTTCTCCACGGAACACAAGACCGTTTTCTGTGGTCAACTCATCCCGGACCTTGAAATAAGGACGAATGATTTCACTCACTTGTCGTGCGTTGTCGGGCCAGCCGTTTCTGATTTGCTCTTCGAGCTTCTCCATCTCTTCGTCATCGGCAAACGTCTGCCTTATTCGTGGTAACCGCGAGTCTGATTCCGCGAGCGTTAGGTGTACTTGTTCGTATCCGGTGCAGTTGTCTTCTTCTGTTGCCAGTGGGGCTCGCGATAGTGTATCCGCCAGTACCATGTTCTTTCCAGGAGTGTATCCGATCTCGAAATTGTACTTCTGTAGGCGTACCAGCATTGCCTGCAAACGGCGTGGCGCCTTATCCAGAGGCTTTTTTACGATAGTTGTCAATGGTTTATGGTCGGTTTGGACGATAGTTTTTCTCCCAAATGTGTAATCGTTGAATTTTTCCATTGCAAAGACCACCGCCAGCAGTTCCTTTTCGATTTGTGCGTATCGGGTCTCGGCGCTACTCATGGTTCGACTTCGGAAATCAATCGGCTGTCCGTTCTGCATGAGAACTGCTCCAATCCCGTTTTGGCTGCTGTCACATTGTATCACTAACGGCAGACGTGAATCATAGTAACGTAATACAGGAGCTTTGACGATTAGTTGCTTGATATGTTTCCACGCCCGCTCCTGTTCCTCTCCCCACACCCATGGCGTATCCTTGTGGGTCAGTAGCCTGATGGGCTCCATGATTTGAGCCAAACAGGGCAGAAATCGACTCAGGTAGTTAATCATTCCATTGAAACGAGCAATACCTTTCACATCACTTGGGTGTTCCATATTCACTATTGCACCGATTTTTGCTGGATCCGGCTTGATTCCTTCTCTGGATAAAACGTGTCCATGGAAAGTAACCTCGTTGGTACAATATTCGATTTTCTCTTGTTTGAGCTTGATGCCAACCCGTTGGCATCTAGCTAAAAAGAGTTCCAGATTTTTGTCGTGTTCGACTTTGGTACGACCGTGGATCAAAACATCGTCAGCTATGCACATGACACCGGGTAGGTTCTCAATCGCTTGGATTAGTCGTTTTTGGAATATTTCGCTGGAGACTTTCAATCCGAACGGTAGACGAAGCCAACGGAAACGACCAAAAGGTGTCCCGAATGTCGTTAACAAACTGGACTGTTCGTCCAGTTTTACATGCCAGAAAGCAGAGGACAAATCTACCTTGGTAAAAAAACAAGCGCCGGTTAGCTGAGGAAGAATGTCTTCCAATAAGGGAAGTCGAAAATACTCCCTTCTTAATGCTGCGTTTAATGGTTTCGGGTCGATGCAAATTCTCAATTCGCCGGATTTCTTGCTGGCTATAGCGACCTGACTAACCCAATCGGTTGGCTCGTCTACTTGCTGTATTACTCCTAGATCTGTCAGCCGTATGAGTTCCTTTTCAAATGTCTCTTTTACGGAAAGTGGCAAACGACGAATGGGTAACACGACTGGTTTCGCGTCTGAATCGATGCTCAATTTACAGACTCCTGGAAAGGTTCCCAAAGTACCATCAAAAACACTGGAGTATTTTAGACACATGTTGGTCAATGGCGAGGTTACGTTATGTACCCAGTTAAATGTTACCAATTCCAGCGCTTCGATTGCTTCAATTCCAAGAAGGGGTGGGAAATTTTCTTTGACCACAAACAAAACTTGTTCGATACGTTTGTCATTATTAGGGTTGCGTAAGATTGCTGTAAACTTCCCTGTAGGTGTCACCGTTGTTCCATTCCACATCTGAAGCACGAGGTTCGTATTCGTCAGTGGTTCGTTTGGGACGCAGGACCGAGGGACGAGACTGACACCTGCACCTGAGTCCACCTGGAAGTTTATTGTTATCCCATTCAGTTCAATTTCGGCAGATCGTATACCCTGGTGGGGTTCGTTCACTCCAACCGCACACACTGAGTACCTACTAGGCTGGGTTGCCTTTGCCACACCTGGACCACTCTTGCAGCAAACAGAGAAATGATTCGCTTTACCGCACTTTGTGCAAATTTTTCGCCATGCTGGACATTGTTCTCTCTTGAAACCATGGGTTCTTACGCAGAAAATGCAGTCTGCTAGAAGGTTTCTTGGTTCTTTGGCCATCACGCGGTTAACATCCTCTGTTGAGTGAATTTTGAAGACTCCGGCCTTTCTGTCGGCTGCCTCTTCACTTCGACACATATCAGTGCATTGTTTGAGCGTCAACTGAGGATCTCACAACATTCTCTTGGTCAAATTGCCCTTTCTCATCCCGATAATTAACCTATCTTTGATCAGTTTGTCATGCACGCAGTTACAGAAACCGCAGGTTGTGGCCATGGATATCAGAGCTTGAACAAATTGATCTACGGATTCTCCAGGTTCTTGGACGCGGCCATTAAATTTATATCTCTCAAAAGTGTCGTTCGTAAATCCCAAACAATAACATTCTAATTTCTTCATCACGTTTTCCCAGTCTTCTGGGTCTTCGCCTGTCTCATACGGAAATGTGTTAATGCAGCGGACGGCCTGCTCTCCGATGGCATGTCGAAACATCGCCATTTGAAACTCCTTCAAGGCTGACAACAGTCGAGCTAGCGTGCGGAAATCTTGAAACTGCAACTTCCACATTTTCCATCTTTCTGGAATTCCTTCATACTCATTCATGTTCAGCTGGGGCGGTGGTCGGAGATTCAATCCCGCCATTGGGCTCACACCCATCCACTCTGGGTTCTTCATATCTGTCACCATGTAGAACAAGTCAGGTTCAGAGCAAGATGTGTATTCACTACACCACACAACATCTCATCTAGTCTGTTATGGATACTATAGATATAGGTTAATGTCGAACATTCTGATTGGCCAATGCAGATATGGCGTATACGATTGGCTGCACTCCACCACAATACATAGTAGTTCCTAGCATTGCGTAGGCCTCGGAACGCTGAGATATGTCGCCAACCGGGTGCTCCCTGTTGGGACCTGTGGTGGCTAAAAAATGGGGTGATGGAGCCGAGCAACTGAACTTGAAATGAGTGTACGCGCCGTGCCGATCTGCATGACTGCGGTTTCAGCAGTGTATTGAGGTCACTCGTTAACCCGGCTCGGTTAGGAGGATTGTTTTAAGGTGAGCCTTTCAGTTGGAATCCCAGTGAAATGGTTTTGACTCAGGCATTTGATTCCCGGGCCTACAATGTTTTTACCCTTGACGAAACTGACTCCACTAGCCTGACTCATTCAGAGGCCGCTGTTCGCACGTCCTCCGTACAAGTAGCCTCATCAACATGTGAATATCGCCTTGCAGAACCGAACAGGATGGCGCGTGCGGCTTTTTGAGTCAGCCGTGCGTCCGCAATTTTCTCACTGTTCGTCCCCCAGACTGGCCCTAATAAAGCGACACGCCTGTCTCTTTTGCCTGTGTAGTGGACCCACTTGTCATACACCAGGTTAGGTGGAAGCAGATCTAGCCTCTGTCTGACCCCAGCATACAGGCCTAATCGGTGATTGATTTAAACAGTGATCGGAAATGACGCCACCTCATTTCCTCCGGATGCAACTGACCATGCAGTTTGTGGTCCTCTCTTTGCCGAACGGAACAGGCATACACCTGTGCAGTCGTCCGCTGGCGTCTGACCCATGGGCCGTGCACTTCCTTTTCTCCCACTCTCCCTCGGGAGCGGTGCCAGCACGCTATCCCCATCGTGAGGAAGAGTGCACCCGGTATACGCTGTCTGGCCTACGATTCGGATTCACAAAATGTTTTACACGATTAGAATGACGCCGATGAGGTCGAAAACTACGAGTGTTAGGCAGGACAATTCCGCCCGCTTTTGTTGCGGCATTCATGGCTTGACATTTTTACTTTCAGTGCACACAGGATGGACAATAAAAATAACTATCTATGCAGTGGCTCACGTGAATTGGTTCCAGAAAATGGCTTGTCCCTAAAATGAATCTGAAACTGACCCGTCCAGTCATGGTTAGTAGCCTGAATTTGTAATTGAATTTATTATTGTAGACGGAATGATGGAGTAGTCTGTTTTTGTTGAAAATGAATCGAATGAAACTGAACTGGTTCAGCCACTTCAAAGTTAACGAGTTAACCGTGCGTTAATGGACCACTTTTGATAGCATCGTATCAGGAAGTCAGTGGCGAATCAAGGTACTTGTTAAGTAAATACGAACGTTTGGCAGTGACAACAACAATGCTGATTTTCGATTTTCTTTCAGATCTCTGCGAGTTAGGTGAAACAACCGGTATCGTTTCAGCTAATTCCCGATAACACAAGCCGATAAAGGAATACTCAACGGTTTCAAGGTGTAGACATCTATGCTAGTGTACGCCGGCGTCGGAATCTGATAGTTATGTAGCAGGGCTGGTTTACTGTCAGCCCGGAAATCAGCGAACGAAATCGGAATTTTCAAGTCGACCATCACTCACATTTGATAATTCGGTCTTGCCTAATGAGAGGTCAATGGCGCAGTGGTTAACACGGTTGCCTCATGAATGGAATGGCCGGAGTTCAAATCCCGGCTGTGGAAAGGATATGCACTGCCGTTAAGTTCTAATGAGAGCGAAACTCGAGTCTAGTGCTTCTTTTAGAAAGAGGCTGGCTGGAGAATCTATCTGAACGCGGAGGCTGCGATTAAATGCGAGTGATGGTCAAGCTGAAAATAAACCCAATCCCCGACTACTCTTCAGAAATCGGAATTCATATGACATCCTGGATTGTTTGCTGAATACCGTAAATTGCGCAAATAGACGATCTGCACATCTAATATATTCACAATAATTTGCACTTATCACATTGTTACCTAGATGAGACGAAAGATATTTTGAAGGTGGAACAAAGGGCACCGAAACCAACTGGTGCAATTGCTTTGTTCACATGCCCCAACAAGCTATACAATTTGGATCAATTTTCTGTTTTAGCATAGATGGCCTAATCCATGAAACTACAACACCAAGTGCCAATTACCTTTATGGTTAGATCAGGTCTCCATCCCATAGTTAAACTTTGAAGCCGCAACATCCAATGAGCAGCCCAAACCTACAGGCAACACGCATTTGGCGTCCTGATATGTCCAACTTTGAACGCGTTTGCTAAGTATGTCGCGGATCGATTCAGTCACGGACTAGAGGTATACGTTCAGGGTACCAAACCTACAAGCTGAATAGACTGGTTATCAAAAAAAATTTTGTCAAAGCTAGCAACCAGTTGGTTTACCATCCTGCTCTCACTTGATGACAGTCCTCATATCGTCGTACCGGTGCCGTCTTCACGATTAGAAGGTATGGCAACTCCACGTTCCGGAGACTGAAATTTCTTATCCACACATCATGTGATACCTGTCTAGTCTTACTTGCCGCAGTGAACCTTAGCTGAGCCGCTTCCACCCGGTCATAGGAGTTCCAATTGTTAAGAGGTCAATTATGCGAACAGCTGTTTCCGGTAGTTCTCATCGGGCTTTCACAATTACATAGGGTACATGCGTTTTACATATGTGAAAAATCAGAACAAGTCAAATGGGTCATTCAAATCATAGACATGGGGCGGATCACATTATACTGGAGGGGGTGGGAATGTTGCTGAATGTGTGACACTGTCACTGGTGCCTGTCTTCAGATATACGATCGTCGGTGTCAAGTATTTCAGGGCTGCTTGAGTTTCAAGTGGTTGTGATATAGTTGGCAAAGAGAGATGTAGGGTTTGCACGATCTGCTTTCGGGCAAACAGACAGCAGGGTTATTGATAAACAGGTTGGGAATAACACAACGTTTCGAGCAAGTTGTAATATTCTACGTTTCAACCACCTCGGGTGGCCTTCCTCAGGAGTGTTGTAATCGATTACAACACTCCTGAGGAAGGCCACCCGAGGTGGTTGAAACGTAGAATATTACAACTTGCTCGAAACGTTGTGTTATTCCCAATCTGTATATCAATAACATGTTAAACACGACGCCCAAACTATTCAACTTCATTCGTACTACATTTGGTGCGGATATCTTAAGACAGCGGGGTGTTGTAGAGTCTGATGGCAATAGCCGCGGTCGTTGATAACACTAGCTACCTGATAGCTCTGGACTGGGCTTGACGAACCTTGCAGATAGTTCGGAAGGCTTCGTCCGGTACAATCTGAGAGCTGATAGTACTAGCAATCGGTCTTATCGAACCGTTGCAAAGCCGTTTGGGGAGGTGTTCAAGAATCAGTTCCGACAGCCGTCTTATGGTTCTCTCAACGTTACCAGCTTGACAACAACAGGTGAGATAATAAACACCGAAGGATGAGGAAAACCTAGGCGAGCTATCTTTGACGCGTGACACCAGTACCGGGCAAATGCTGAACGATAAAATGACCCGTGCTGCAGGATAGACATTCTCAGCTGCATTACGAACTCGATGGATGATAATTTCAATGGTAAATTCACCCTTGTACGATACAGTGATAAAAACAGGCTTTTTCTCCACCGTCTGAACAGTTTCATCCTTCAATTTTGGTTGCATTTTTCTGCCCGGGAACATGTGAAGTTTGAAGCATTGATTCCCATGGATAAATGTGAAAAAAGCCAACAGTAGCATGTAAGATGTCTTGCGCAGTGACATTTCGTTCGCATCTCATAGGTTACTTTTGCGAAATTAACATACACTATATATAGTTGGGGGGCAAGCAGCTAGGCAAAATCAATCTAGANTATATAGTTGGGGGGCAAGCAGCTAGGCAAAATCAATCTAGACATATTTGCAACAGTCAGTCAGGTGACCAAAGCAGAAGTGGCAAGATGCAATAAAATAGAATTGTTGTCAATCAGCGGTTACTAGGAGTCCGAAAAGAAAGAGATGGTTGAAGATATGTACATACTTAGTGGGAGGGGTCAAATATGGCTGGAAAATCTACAGAAAACAAACAAGAGCTAAAATAATGCACAACGAGTAACAGTTGCATTCTTACTAACATAGTGAAAGGTTAATCACCAACTGTTTCCGGGCGCATAAAGTGGGATTCAGCCGATGCATTGCGACAGCTTTAGTTTGGGTCTAAAGAACACTCTGAAAACGGCTCTTGGGTCCACTGAGTGCCCGGTCTGTAGAAGGTGTTTTGTAATGACACTGACGGCACAGTCGACCCCCGAATTCAAAAACCATTTCGGTATGTGTTCGTTGATACGTGTGCCGAGGTGCCTCCTGGTTCTGCCAACGTATCTGCTTCCACAGACACAGTCAAACGTGTACACAATATTGGATTGGGCGAAAAGGGACACCACGTCCTTTCTAAGTGTAGTTGGAACACGGGTAGTTTCATCCACGTAGACCAGTCGGGCGGCGTTGTATGTGCGCTTGAGTGCTGCATCTAAACGGCGTTTAACCAGGGCTGGAACATCATCACCTTTAAAAAGAAGAGTTCAGCATTCTGTACCGCATCTGTTTAATCTTCGTCGATAAACTTTGACGTATCTGACAGAATAGATTGCATCTTGTTGATATAGTCTGCACGATTCAACAGGACCACTCCAGACCCATTATCCGATGGTAAAATAATTAGTTCTGTATTTTTGCGAAGTTCTTTCAGCTGAATAATGTGTTCATCACTTAACAAGCATTGCTGGCTGATAGGTGTTCGTTGGTATTGATGGGCGAGATCAACTAACCTAGATTTAAACCAAGCAGCAGCGTCAGTTGAAGTGACCTCTAGCGACTTGAGCTGGTCATGTAGACATTCAAATTGTGTCTGCACGTTAACCGGATGGTTCTTTTGCGGTGGGATACTGAACTTCAACCCGACTGATAGCGCTTCTTTTTGGGTTCTGTTTAGAACAATACTGGGAAAAGTCTCCACATATTTGTCGGCCGGATCTATGGCACGTCCCATTTTTTGGAGCCCGTCAACAAAATTCAATGTTCATATCAAACGGTTTAACCTAATCGGTCATGAATACAGAGCTCGGGTGTGAGCGGCACCTCTGAATCTTGGGCTTTTTCTGTTCAGATCGCTCCCAGATTAGTGAATAGGTCTGCTAACCAAGTCAGGCAAGGGAACGGACATAACACACGGCTGAAACTTCAGCCAAACCAGTTGGCTATGAGGGGGTGGTGGATTTAGGCGCATTTCCAGCCGAGTTGCTCGGTGTCATGGTAACAGAGTATGCCACCATGGTTCAGGACCGGTAAAGCCTAGCTGCTCGCACGCGTTTCAGGGCTTGAGAGGCAACGCTGAACTGGAAATCAGCATACACCGGTGGTGAGTGCAAATGGACGAGGTACAACAGATATGGCATTTCTCTAACGCATTGTGCCATCCTGACTGTTTTTCCCCCACCAAACTCTAATGAAACGCTGTATTCCTGTGCGAAACAAACTTACATATTGCTAAGCGGCTGGAATCTAGTTGTGTAGACCGAACGCGTAAGTGAGTGATGGCGGTTTGGAGTCAATAATTTTCCTTCACTGGGACTATGTCACACCTGTGGGACAGGCCCTGGAGCGGCCAGATCGTTGTGTCTGTCGGACTTTTCTTATGGTGGGTTGCGATGGTTCACATTTTTCCCAATTTCGGTTTGCTGGACAGTAGCCGCACCCTAATTGGTCTGGAGGAATTTGTCATGCTGCAGTTAGATCACACTCCCTTGAAGCAAGTAGGGGAGCGAGGTACCGGCAATCTGATAACTAAACTGCATATTGAACCAGTTTTTATTTATGCGGCTTGTAGTGAAAATATGACGGAGAACGCCAGGGAGTTTCATACAAAGCATGTGGGTGCACACCCGGCTACTTGTGAATTAGTTCGAAGGTTGTTGAATAAGTTTGTTGTAACAGGTAGCGTTTACGATCTGTAAAGAAGTGGTCGACCACGCACATTAACAGATGACTTTTCTGCCAGTGATGTTTTGCGACGTGTAACAAACAGCCCCCAAAAGGGTGTCCGTCGGCACGTTCAAGAATGTAACACTTCGAAATCCACTGTCCACAGGGTACTCAAAAAAACGAAATTATCGTCCGTATCGGGGAGTAGGGTCGATTAGAGGAGCTTCGGTTATTGAAAGTGGACAAACGTGTCATTTTGCACATGGTATTCATTGTCGAGGAATATCTATTCTACGGTATTGACTAACAAAGTGGTATTCTGTCTGAATTGATTCATACAGAAACCCTATTTTTGGCACATCAATAATCCACATCGGCTTGCTCCAGTCTGACGTCATCATTAGCCTAAAGCTGACGGTTTGGGAAGGATTATCGGGCCCCTCCTTCTGGATAAAAACGTTATACATTCAACCGTCTATGCTATATGGTACACGCCTAATGATTCAAGGGATTTACTGCCTACGTAGCTGAAGCGCAAATTATTCGACATCGGGTCTCTTCCGAACGAAAAAAATTACCACACCAATTATCAGTAACAAAACTTCGCTCCTCAGCTTGGTGTTGATGAATTCCAGCTCGAATTGTCCGATAATTCCTTTTTGGGCAGCCAGTCTACTAAATCATTTGGTGGATTTCGTATGACAGTGGCTT
This sequence comes from Paragonimus westermani, assembly GCA_008508345.1. NCBI lineage: Eukaryota > Metazoa > Platyhelminthes > Trematoda > Plagiorchiida > Troglotrematidae > Paragonimus > Paragonimus westermani. The sequence goes on from QNGE01001630.1 coordinate 128,693, forward strand.
GGATTGGCAATTGAGTCCAAATGCGACACTTGAGAGTACCCGGCGTGACTGCCTAACTTAGCCGATAGAACGGTTGCTGCGTTTGGATATGCTATTTCCGTCACCAGTTCGAGTCATTTGGTAGCCAAATATTTTTACAGTTGAGAGTGCATTTTAAGTTTAACAGTTACTCATTGATTGCTAATCAATGAATAAGTGAAATACATTCGTGAAATAATATTCCGACTAGTAAGGAAGAAAGAAAGAAGAATCAGGGGTTGGATAATCATATCCAAAATCAAGAAGGAAGCATATATTGAGTCGTGAAATGTTAAAGATGAATTACTCAACAAGCATGCTTTCCATTGGGTTCGGAATACAACATTATTGTTACGCTGGTAGCCGTTGGATTCGTTAAAACCTTGTTGGTATGTTTGACATTTCATGTCTTGCGTGATCTCGAGGGTTGAATCTGTCGATGGATGTTTTTTGATTCGTTGGCAGAAAGTCGGTTTTCAGATTTCCTTTCTTCCACCTCTTATCACATCCACAATGCATAATTTTGATCGACTCAAGGTTACGACTGCACGCCGGGGGGTGTAGCTTTCAATTTTGGTTTTACTCATAACCATTACTACGTATTCATTGATTTTTTCCCAGCTTGGTGTTGCTGACATACTCTCACCACAATCTAAATGTAAATGTCTATTCAGCTCATTTCTGGTTGAGTGGTTAGCATTTTTGAGGAGTCGTATTTCGTTTGTTCCACTTCGCATGCTTTTTTATGGGCAAACTAGGTGTGCGGTTAGTTTGCACAGCCACTTTTTGTTGCAAATGTTCCAAATAGTATTGTATAGAATACATTCGGACAGTGTACTTGGAATGCCGGTAGAACAACCACGGCAATTACGGTATCGCTGCACATGCAAAGTTCAGCTTAAGTTCTTCAGCAAGTCATTCGTCAAATGGAAGGAGTAGCAATAGGGGCTCCACTAGGCTCACTGTTGGCTGATATCTTTATGACAAAGCTAGAGTGTAGTTTATTAGCTGATCACTAAAGTCAGTCAACCTTTACAAACGTTATGTAGACAATATCATCTGTTTGGCAGATGAAACTGAAAGCCTCAATGAGTTAATGGTTCACTTCACTTCTGTCATCAATCGCTAGACATGTCCCAACCACTGGTCACACTACCAATCCAGTTTGTGCATTCAGAATCCTGTTGCTTTATTCTAATTCAAGATTCCTGAGGTCTGCTGAAGCGGTAGCAATCAGTCACCTGAAGCCAGTTCTCTGTGTTCAGGAACAACTGTTCGTAAACTTAATCCTTTCCTTGACCTAGTGACTTAACCTAATCCGCTTATTGATTAAAAACCCCTTGAATTTTCCGTTGTAAAATAGTGATCCATGTTATTGTAAAGTTGATACTGACGAGTCAGTACGAAATGTTTGCATCTACCAGTTTTCGTTTTCTGACTGTTTTGTTCATTTCACTTCTGTCCACATAAATATTTATTCTACTCTCGAACCGGAATCATCTGCAGGTATAGCGTTCCTAGACATGCTCATGTGTCGTCGTGAGAGCTGCATGATACAATAGAAGTTGTATCGTAAGGCAATGATGTGAGTGATGAGCAGAGAGTTTCTATTCAATACAGCCACTGAAAATGGTTATCCGGAACAGTTCATTTATAAAAACATGTAGATTAGCACCACAGACTGCAGACAAAAGTTTGTTTATATCTCCTTGCCCTTCAAGTCTGATAGCGTCGTTGAAAGCGTAACCAAGACGCTTAATGTGGCAATTAATCAAATATACTCCGCAACGCAACTACGAGTTCAGTTTATCCCCATGCCGGTATTACACTCCCAGTTGAAAGACATCGACCTGTTCATACGCCCTTTTTTTGTGTTCATCGTTTCGTTTGTTCCTGCTGGACAGGCTACATGGGCCGCGATTATCCGAACGTATTTGGGAGCACCAGCCGGTGTGGCCAACGCGAGGATCGATGGGGCCCCGTTCGCCTGCGCTCGCTGCGCCTTTGATCACGTTAGACCACCCGATAAATCCGACAGATTTGTTCAAGCCACACTACCAATTATGTGGGCTAAAGTCGAGGCAGACCAGAGGTTGTATACTGTCAGTTGCCCAAAAACGGCTAGCCCAAACGTTGAACTTTCAGTGGCCGTGTACACAAACCCAGAATAGAATGACTGCATAGATGTGACGCTTCTTCTACAGCCTTCGTACAACTCACGCGATCATTGCTATGTAACAAAGTCGTATGGCTCAAACTAGACTGTCATCTCTTGCCCAGTAACATGTTATCTACCACTCCCATTAAAACCATACACAAGTCGAAGGTGTTTCCACGGTCAGTCCACTCGGTCCGTTCCTAGCCGATATTTTCGTTGCCCATCTGGAGCAGAAAGCAGGTGCTGTTATCAGTTATGTTCACTTCTACCGGCGTTATGTTGACGGCATGTCGATATTTACCGACACCAAGGCGTTGGCAACGAGTATATTCCATTCAATGAACAAGCTGAATTCCAAAATTGGCACGAGCAGGATGAAATCCTGGCGTCTCTGGGTAGTCTCGTGAAGCCCCAGAGTATCAGCTTCGTACTACTGTCCGTTTGCCGGAAACGCAGTTGGATTGAGTAGTACCTGAACGTTCACAGTTTTGTGCCAGTCATGTACAACCAGGTCTGATAAAAACTTCGTTCCATCGCTCAAAAACAAATTTGTTTGAGAGAAACACTGGCCAAAGGGGTGTCAGTATTGAGAACCGCGCTCAAAGAAAATGGTTATATATCAGGATTTGTGAGGAAATTCAGCAACTAAAAGCTGGCTGCTTTGGGGGTGTTCAACAGCCTCCAAACTGTTTGTCTACCTCCGTTTGCCTTACCAGGGTTATGACGTTACAACTCTATTAGACACCCGTTTCACAGAGGCTATGGAGCACATCTTCTACGCAGGCCAGCCGGTCGTGCTCTTCACCATCACTAGAATCCCAACGCCACCTCTGAAAACACTGCTACCGCTTAGCTCTAAAACTTACATCATTTGTGAATTCTTGCGTGAGCATCAGGCCACTTACACAGACACAACGGAGCGGCAGTCACGTAGTGCGGTCAATGAACACATTCCATTTTTGGTTCGCAAGATGATCATGAATATCACACTGTCGGACCCAAGCCAGAATATGACAAGTCACAAGGAAGCGGCGTCATCGACCGTTTGACGCCTGTTGACATGTCGACCCAAAATGAACCTAGGGAAGGCTTTTCAGATAGGTTACGCAACAAAAAAGCAAAGGTTTCTGTGGGTCATGGGGACAACAGCAGTTAGCAAGTTGGAGCCACCCATCTGCGTACAGAAAGACTTGTTCATCAGTACCAGATTGCCATGGTAACTGGTGGGCATGGAATTGTGGGTGTGAGCATGTTTATGTGGTTTGTTGCTGTTTCAGTGGTTCTTAGTCTGTGTCTGTCAGTGTACCGGGCATCTGGCCGTCAGTTTGTGTCGCTATCTGTTTGTCAACATGTCTGTCTGTCTGCTGGGCGGTCTGCTCCCGCTACAATCGTGTGTGTGTATCGGTGTGTGTGTATGCATGGCCTGACCTTTTCTGCTACCTTGGCGTGGTGGTCAGGCTTGCGTGCTGTTTTGATCCGGAGGGCTGTGCTGACTAGGACTTCGATCCTTGGGGGTTCAACCTTGTCAGATTGGCCGATGGGGAGCAGCCAGACAAAAAGCAGATGCGTGAGTGTCTGTGGACTTCTATCCATTCTTTTCTCCGGCTTTGTTGGTGCATTGTATGATGAATGGTCTGCCTGGCTTTTCATAGTTTGGCGAGATATTTGCTTTTCATCCGCATCTTCTTTAGGTTGCACTAGCCTGCAATCCTATACTGCAACGCTTCTTGTATTAC
>QNGE01001630.1:135492-149838 GCA_008508345.1 Paragonimus westermani
CCTATACTGCAACGCTTCTTGTATTACACTTCAAAAATCTTTCTTCTCAGTGTAGATCTCGTCATTGCAGCCTCTCTCTGTTTAGTTTCCGAGAGATAGGGGTTTCCTTTCCGTATTAGCCAATCAAGTGGCTAACCAGCATTAGCCGGCTGGATAGAAATGTCCCACTGGCACACCTCCCAGTCTTATTCCTTCGGGTTTACACTGGATATGTGGTGTGTGGATGTTACTGCAATTGGTGCAGCGCAAGCCAATTGCAGTGATTGATATGCGCAGGCGTTCGTTGGCTTCGGTCACTGTGGCAGGCTACTCCGAATCGGATGCCGCCAGGCGTTTATGTGGTTGTTCATTTTGTTGTTTGACTTCACAAGGTCCATTAAACTTTGCTACATAAACCCACAAACTGCAGCATGTACCTGATGAGGTGTAGCGAAATGTGCCTGGGAGATATAGTGTGCAAAACTTTTTCCGACTACTCTGTTCAACTTTGTCACAGGAAGAAACCGTTTTAACATATAAGTCTGTTATGTTGAGTCTGGTGGTAGAACACCGAAAACGAGTTTGTTTGCTTCGCTTCTCTTATGATTAAATCGGGCATACTGAAATTACATTCATCTCGCCTGCTTTTTCGACTTTTGTAAGTTTTCAGATGAGCATAATTCACATCTGATCACATCCTTCGTATTCAGTTGGACTTCCCAAACGGTGTCTGTCATAATAAGTGCCACGTGTGAATTTTCCTCCGATGAAAACTTTCTCTATTTGTGACGCATGGGCTTAGCGTTCAGATATGATAATTCGGCCGTGATCAAGGTGCGGTCAGTGGCCCAGGAGTCAGCGCGGTTGCACCATGACAGTTTCTGCGAAGTTCTAATTCTAGCAATGAAAAGGGTACGTAGTGCTGATGAGCTCTTAGAAAAATTATACTAGAATCTGACGCTTTTTTTCATGGAGAGTGGCTGGAAAGTTTATCGGACTACGAAGGCTGCGATCAGATGTGTGATATTCAAATTGAAACTAACTGAATCCTAGACTGTTGATTATTTTGCGAACCGACACATAATCCTATTGGTCTGATTGACCGGGCTGATGTTAAAATTACCATCTACGCGTCACTACGTGAATTATCGCTAGAAATGCTCTTTCGAGCAGAGGTACGTGCAAAACGCCGTGTGCCCCACAAGCTGCACGACAGTTGATTTATTCAGAGGAATTGTTCACACTACTAGGGAGTCGTCAGTAGTCAACACTTCGTCGCCGTTTGCGGTCATATCTTCTGATTTGGCCGTACAAAATGATATTTGGAGCGACAGGAACAATGAAGTTAACATAAAACAGTATGAAACCACTGACATTTTGATAGGGTCATTGTGATAGACTGATTAAGACCTGTGTTGTGTGTTCAAAACTGACTAGTTATGAACCTTAAGACATCACTGGCTCAACCCGTAATGAGTGTTATTCAGCCCAAATTGTTTGATGATCACTTCTTTATTAGGTTCTACCATAGTAACCAAAGAATAACCATCATCAGGGACGGCTTGTGCTGAACCACATGCAGTTACACTCATACACCATGTATATGGTGTAATCCCTAAGGAATAAGGCCAGGAGGGGTGTGATTGAAAGCTTTCGTAGGTCAGCCAGCCAACGCTGGTTGGAAAGTTTGTACGTTAGTATGAAAGTGAAGGCCTTATCACTCGGATGATGTGTTGTCAGCCGAGAAGGACGATGTTTGAAATATGAGGCAAGACACAGAGCAATATAAGAATACCTATTATTACACCGCAGATAGGAAGAGGAAGAAGAAAACAATGTGAGTAAAACAATGAGAAGACGCAATTCACGTGATGTTCTCCGGAGCAACCTATATGAAATGTTGTTCCGGAGAACAGCATATGAATTGCGTCTTCTCATTACGTTACTCAAGTTCATCAAGGGAACAAACTGTTTCAAATTTCTATAAAGAAGATTCTCGAAAGATATTACCAACAATCTTGACAACCTTCTCTGTCCCAAGTGCAAGTTGGTCACCGAACGTCTAACTATTCAGTTTAACAAAGCATGTTTGTCCACATGCCAGTTTCCTGGCGAGTTTGTCAAAAAACTCCTTTCATGTAAACTGCAGCCAGACAGCTTTAACTTAAGGCGGATTACCAGATCCCATCTCGAAATGTGTCAGAATAAGTTGTAATCGCTCGAGGAGATGCACGGAAAGTTGTGGCCTATCGTGGATAATCTATCAATTGTGCGTCGAATCAAGTATATGAATTTTCGTAGTAGTTCTGCGACGTACGAAAGCGAATGTGACAAAGTTTGCTTGATGATTCATTTTGTCCCGTCACAAATACGTCATCATTTCCTGAAGACTTGGATAGGTATGTAATCATTCTGTCATCAGAAACACTTTCGCGTACCCAGATGGAGGCCCTCTCTTTAGGATTGAAGTTTGCTATACACTCAAAGAAAATTGAAGAACTCGAGTTGCATACCCAGTTTGAAAACCTCTGCGATCAACTTCAGCAACATTCGCCAAAATTGGTTGAAAGCAAAACTAGTGGATGTCGCCTACCAACATCAGAATTATAAACAAAAGCGTCACAACTTACTAACACCGGCACACTTCCATGGCCTAAGAGAAATAAGACCAAATGAGAACTTGATGGAGTTAAGTCCAGACAAAGCCTCAGGAGTTGTGTTGATGGATATAGCGAAGTACGTGGACAAAATGTTTAAAATTCTTAATGACACCCAGAAGTTTCTCCCGGATGATAATCGTGATAACGTCCAAGAAGTTGAAAAGGAAATCTGCCGCAGACTGGAAGGGTTGAGGATAAATGGCGTCATGTCTGTTGATCAATGCAGGCTGAAGAAGCCAGTCGGCACACGCACATCGCATATGTACAGACTGCCCAAAACCCACAGACCCAATGTCCCACTTCGCCCTATTATGCCCATGTGTAACGCACCGCAGCATAAATTAGCCCGTTGGCTGGCTGATTTGCTGGAACCAGTCAGAAAACAGTTCAGTAAGTACAGTCTGAAGGACAGTTTCGAACTTGTTAATTGTATAGATGGTTTAAAGGTCCGAGATAAACTGATGTGTTCATTTGACGTGACATCACTGTTTACTAACATTCCGCTTCATGAAACAGTTGATAGCATTTGCGAATTTATTGTAAGCAGCAGTGCTTCGTTTCCTATCCTGATGATCGAACCGAAGTCTTCATTAATTTTATGCACACATAATGTAAGGTTCAACTTTCAAACGTATAGTTTCCGACGTGTGGACGGGGTTGTAATGGGCAGTCCGTTGGGTCCACTATAAGCGGATTTCTTCATGGCCAAAGTAGAATCCACAATATGCGAAAGCCTGTCAAAACCAGTGCTGTGCAGACGCTACGTAGATGATATTCTAGCCATCTTTGAGAGCTCGAGTGAATCAAACACGTTATTCTCGAAGTTGAACCAGGCTCACCCGAACTTGAAACTGACGAGAGAGAGAAAAAAGCGAATGACTGCCTTCGGTACCTGGGCATTCTAGTCACTCGAAGACCAGATGGCACAGTAGGGAGATCCGTCTACAGGAAACCTGCCTGGACTGGACAGTACACGCACTTCAAAGGCTTCTGTCTGGTGCAACATAAGAGAAGTCTATTCAGGATGCTTTTCCGTAGATCACGGAGGATCTGCACTGAAGACAACCTACGGCTAGAGTTGGGCTTACTGACAGACACTCTGAAGGTCTACGGATATCCCCTGCGATTTATTAAAAAGTGCAGCAAAGCCGTCATCCCAACTGTAGAAGTGACGACGGTACCGAAGAGGACGGTGTATTTAGAACTCCCGTTCCTAGGGGACAGCTAGTCAACAATGACGAGGAAGCGTCTAATAGCTGCTGTATCCATGACTTATAATGCTGCGAAGCTGTGTGTAATACAACGAACGAGACCTCTACCAGTCGTCCCGGTTACGAAAAAACAGTGTACGTCTGTCACATCCCACTGTTTATACAAATACTCGTGTAGCTGCAGTATACGCTACATAGGGTGGACAAACCGCCAACTAGCTGTTCATGTCAAGGAGCATGTATCCAAATGGCTGAAGAAGCAATTGGAAAGATCAGGAGCCTGTATGGATGCCGATGGACGGCACCCCGCATCTGCCGTTGCAAGGCACATAATACAATCAGGACACATAGTCAAAGTTTCTGACGCGTTCTCGGTGATTTTTTGGAGTAACCGGAAACGCATACTCTAGTTTGCTGAGACTTTGGCCGTTACACGTCAAAGTCTCCCCCCTGTGTGTTCAATAACAATTTGTGTTGACACTGCGGCTACCTTGATAGTCAGCATTCCCACAATTTTGATTTTCACTTTTGGTGTCTGTCTGTTTAATCCCTTAAGCCATGACTTCCGCTCTGTGGAATTTTGTCCATGTGTGATCAGAATGTACGAAATGTTACTCCGGAGAACATCACATGAATTGCGTCTTCTCATTACTTCACTCAAGTTCCTCAAGGGAACAAACTCTTTCAGAAAATTTTGGACCAAAAACTATTTACCACCCTACATTTTGCCAGCAGCACTGAAGACAATATAAGGTGGAAATCAATCGTGCCCCTGTTTCTGGAAAGAAGTGTGAGTGTTTCAGCAAACGATGGCGGTTGTTAGTTAATGCGGACGAAAATACGGACATATGAATATATATGAAAACATGAAAATATGAAACAATGGAAATATGACATAACTTACTAATGCCCAACGTACTCGTCGCTTCCCTGTTGATGGTGTGTATGAATGTCCTGATGACATGTCAATCCGAGACGACCAGCACATTCGTCACAACGCCATATGGTCATCCCAGCTCGTCCTATGACAACTATGATTCCTTCACGTACCGCACCTGGATTTACAGTCGCTCAACTGTCGGCCGTTGAATCTCTGGACGTCTGTTCGGATCGTCTCCGTTCAGACGGTCCGGTTCAGGGCTTAATCCACCGAAGACCGAAAAGCGATAGCACGATTCGAAAGATTTACATGGATAATATTTTGGTGTCGTGGCTCCTACTACCAAGATTTCGCTTACCTGCTTTCGGTTGCCCATACACCAATTACGTTGATATCCATGTGGTACTTAACCTGGAAATCGTTTTCAGAATCCTGAAGAGCAACTGTTATCAGTGTCATTAAGAGTAAATTAGTTAAGGTTGTGACTATGACACAACCTTGCATCGTGTTAGTGACAACGTCAAAATCTTTGGAGGTTGATCCACACGATCGCACCCTCGTCTTCATAACAACACGCAACAGTTTAAATACTTTTCAGGATACAACTGAGCATTCAAATCTAACAGGAACCATCCACAATGCCTCAGGGTTGGTTACTTCCACGACCCGTCTGCTGGATGTGTTAGACAGCAAACGTCAAGCCGGTACGACTGCGACTCGCTTGAGATCTGCACTGCTGCTCACGAATTTCCGAACCGAATGGTTTCAGTAAGATTCTTACTAACATATTTCTAGCGTAGCTCAACAGACTGGTACTAAAGTAACTGTCAGTGCCTTTCTGCTATCCCTTAGCCTTATACAAAGATGGCCACAGCACGTAAAACCCATGAGGGACTGATTCCCGCTACCAGATGGAGTGAGACAGTTGGAGCGGAGCACGTTCCAAAACTTGGTCGCCACGCTTCAGAAGTTCCTATGTTGCCTCATGTTTCCATGTGGCGCTTTTGGTTCACGATTTTCCATTAACCCTCTACACTTCTGCTAAATCTGCGGCGAGAGCATTTGAGGTCTTGCTGTCTTGTTGTGGGTGACTATTCAAGGTCACATAATCCTTGGTGATAGAACGGTTTATCGGTCTACCAGAGTGCTGGATCTAGAATTCCGTGATGGCCTAAAGTTGTGTGAACGAAACATCAGAGTCCCCATTAATCAGTGTTTTGTTTGAACAGAAGGATGGGCCAAAAATCGTCTTGAGCGATTCGCAGAACTCCTCGTGTTGTCAACCGTCAAACCAGTCCTGTATCAACTCATCTTGCTTTTTCCACCAGTCTGTTGATATCGCAAAGCTGTTCGACAAGTTGATGATGAACACTCTGAAACGTGATTCGCCCCCCGCATCAAGCTTGAGGCAATTGCGTTGTTTTCTTCTAGGTAGTCCGGGCGCTTCTGTATACTTATTGTCCCGATGGCTGTTACTGTGATTTCTCTATTGAGCTGTTGCCACATACCGTCATCTGTAGTGGATACGGAGGCCTCTTTCCGACGAACGACAACCGGCCATTGAAATACCCTCTCCGTCTTTAGGCTCTCCAGTCGTTTGACATTCAATTTCCACTGTCATCCGGATGAACCATTATAGACAGTCTTGCAAACACTAATAAACGATTTGGTCCTTAGCAGCCTGTGATCGGTGGTACATTCGACCGCGTGCGTCACTTGGGCAGTACGTCTTTCACGAATAGCACATTGTCGCACAGTCACGTACTGAAGCATTTAGTGATGACCGTTTCGTACGTGAGTCCACGTCGTGACTTCGCTCGCATTCAGTTGGAGCTGGGTGCTCGTGATAGCCAACTCGTTGGCAGCACACAAATGGGGCAGACGATCACCGTTTTCATTGACGGTGCCAGTACCGTGGGCTCCCTGAGCTCCTTGCCAGGCTACCGAGTCGTGCCCGACTCCCCCGTTAAAGTCACTCAGAACAACTAATTGATTACTCATGGATGTCAAGTGGATTGTGGCAGGTAGCTGATAACAAAACTGGTTCTTTGTATATCCAGTGTATCACGTAGTCCGATCATAAACACTGAGAAATGTGGCAGAATTACCTCGACCAAGCCTCAGGCGTACGGACATGATTCGATGGGTGATGTCATGTTGTTCACTCATCTCCGAAGAATTAGTGCGGCCAACGACGATGAAAGAGTGCTTTCAAAAATCTTCCGCTGGGTAACCTACCCAGTAAGGATGTAACCACCAGTTGTTGCTCAGGGCTTACTCTGGTCTGTGTGCCTTGTCTCATTCAAGGATGTGACCTCGATGCTCTAGTTGTTCAGTTCCATAGCGATCACTGCAATGCGGAGTCCCGACCGACAGACGCCGCGTCGAACTAATAGCGTACATTCGTTCCTCGCCCCGAAGGACAACGTCTTGTGTCCACGGGGGTGTCTCAGATTTACATATGAGAGCTCATTGATTCTCTGATTCGAAAGCCTGACCAACTATATAACGGGATATGTGACTTTGTTTGGGGACTCTGACTGGAGCCAATGACTCAGAATCTGACTCACTTGGCAGTGAGAACCCAACTTAGCCCGGGGAGCAGCGTATTAGGGGTTGGCGACTCATTTCGATTAATTCTATACACAGAAGGTGTATTTTCAGTTACATCAGGCTCCATACATTTAGTGCGGGGTTTTTCAGCCGTACAGGATATTGGACCTGCTGTAATGGTCAACCGTTTTCCAGAGTTCAAAGTCCGGCCATTTCAAGGATATGCACCGCCGATGAACTTTAACAACAGCGAAACTGGAATAAAGTATTTCCTTTTACGGGTTTTCGACCGATATATCTACGGGAATGTGATACCGGCGACCGTTTGTGAGTGACATTCAGTTAATATAGAAGATAAACATTGGGGGTTCGTTAGGAAGCAAATTCACCAAAACAATCTAGTCAGGCCCTCGGTGACGGCTGACGAAATCAGACATAAACAAAGTTCTGAGGGGCACGTCGGACCAACAAGCAGGAGACGTGCAAGTGAGCGTGTGTGTCACTCCAGCCCGAGAAACTAACGCCTATGGAATTGGCCTTGGCCACTTGGAAGCGAAGTGACCTAAACAAGCAGACAGTGATTCGACAAGTAAATGGCCATATTTGGTCACTATTTCATGATATATATTTACAGGCATTTTATTCATTTTGTCGAACTGGTATTTGACAATACAGCGTGTTTTTCCGCAACCGTGTCTTTATTGTCTCCGCGCAAGTAGACTAAAGAAAGCCGCATAGCAAAGACCCAGGTATAGAGTCAAGCCGTATCAGAACGTTTGGCAAGGGAAAGGCGCGTTACATCAAGGTCCAGCCTTTATTCGAGAACTCATTTTAAATCCGTTTATTCCGAGCAGTTGGTTGTGTGGCATATGGTATTGATCTAGCATGCTTGCAGAATGACGTGTAAAGTGGTCACAAAATTTTCAGTTCCATAATGTACCCCGTTATCGAGGATGTCCGCAGGATGCATGTCGTCTGATTGCTTGTTCACATATCATGTCGTTGTGTGGTATGAATCGAAGCACACCACATTTCCGGTTTACTCGCTGGTCGACGGTCGGTCCCTAGCTAGTATTCCGTGTCAGTGTCGTTCGCAACTTTATACAGCACCATATGTACATTCCGTTTGATAAATATATGATCTCCTTTCTTACTGACCTTTCAAATATTTTGTCTGGTTTCAGGTGCAGCATCGAACAACGATTTGATGTGTCGTTCACCGTGGCAGCTTCGCTCTTTCCAACCTCTGTTTCCATATGGTTATATTCATGTTGGTAAATCAAACGGTTTTGATTATTCTAATGCGTCCTGTCGGTTATGGTAATGCGGAGGTCCACAAGGCTTGTTGTTACAATAAACTCGGTAAGCTTGTTTATTTAGTGGATGATGACTAGAATCGTGTTAATTTTTGGTTCAATTAATCAACACTGTGGTTGATATGCACAGACAGACCTGATAGCTGGGAACAGTGTTGATTGAACCCATAGGGTATGCATCAAGGCCAACTGTGTGCCCCACTCCCGTGTCGAGACTCAAGCTGCGTTCTGATTGGTCGCGCCTAATTCGTTCACGCGGTTAGGAATGACGCTATCGGTTGTAAATGTACAGTGTGTACTTCGTTATAGCCTGTAAGGCTTACTATTGATTGAACCTGTTTAGAGATATAACAGAATTCATCGGGGATTAGTCTGAGCGAAGCACTTTTGAAATTCAAACAAGATTGATTCTGTCCGGAATCTGTGAGCACTAATTTTAGACTACAGCTATTCTTACACATAATGGAATGGAAAACAATGACCACGGGATTGGAATCCCCGACCACTAGGTGGTGCACCAGCGCATTGCCCACCGGGACACATTCGTACCTACGGAGAGGCGTGAACGTAACCGTGACATACGCCCTATTGGCATGATGAACCGCGAATTGTTTTTCCCGCTCAACTTAGTGTTGTATGTTAGGAACGTAGGTGACACAAGAAGTGTTTATGCCGTTAATTAAAACAAGGGTTTCAACAACACCACGAGCACAAACGGATTTACACCTGATAATAATATTGAGATGCCACAGTTGCCAATGCCACATCCATGCATAGAAAACACAACTTCTTGCCTGAGTGCACTCCAGTGTTGCTTCCTGTAATTATCCCTGATTATTGCAACATCTAAATACAGGCCTCTGTCTAACTACCCGTAAGTAGTATGGCGTGATCGGTCATGCTCACTATATCAGTTACTTGTATCGATTTGCACGGTACCAGTTGGTAACCAGTAATTTCGATGCACAAACTGTACCCGGCTGTAAGTTGTATATTTTCGTTTACTCTCGATGTGAACAAAACAGAACACGAAAACCGATAGATTCAAGCGTTTCGTATTAAATCGTCGGTAGAGAATTTACAGTAAACACTTAAAGGGTGGATGATCAGTCAGTGACCTATCTTAATCTTGATTAGTTATCCACCCCACTAATTGTATGCCACAAAAAAAACGATTTCTGTTATTGTATATTTGGTACTGACGAGTCAGTATGAAATGCTTGTATATACCAGTTTTCGTGATCTAACTGTTGTGTTCGGAATTTTGAAGGGAACTAATCGTTTCAGACTATTAGACTGTTATATACAGAACTGATTTGATCTAGTTGAACGTTCAGTATTCTGTTTCGTTCTGCCCGCATCAAGAGACTTACAGTTGCCCTGATATTCTGCGTATAAACAGGGATCACCACAGATTCAAAAGTTACCCAGTATATATGATGGGAATGTGTTTACAAAACAATTGAACTATAATGTTTTGAATGAATGCAGTTTCATCTATCGATGGATGTGTTTTGAAGTTAGCCGAATATTTTGTCCAACAGCTGGAATTGCAACTGCTATTGAGTGGCCTGGTGGGAGAATTCAGGAAGAGGAGCTAAGAATATGCCATCTTTGGTCAATCAACGGGAAAATCAGCTTTAATTTTCTCACCTCAGTCACTGGCTGGTCGTGCTGAAGCTGTGCTGTAATATTGGGCGAAGTTGTACCACGCGGCTAAATGTTTAGACGTATGTAGATTTCTGCCAGATCGTGTTCTTTATATTGCCAGACGCATACATTCCCAAGGATACGTAGTAGTCATCAAAAGGAAACAGGATCTGGTTTTGGTATTGATATGTTCGCCGAGCTTGGCATTTAGGTTGCAAACGTTTCATCACCAGGCGAGGTGACATCATCAGTGCGTAAGTGTTTCAGCGTATAAAATATAATATAATAATATACGCTGAAACAATTACGCACTGATGATGTCACCTCGCTTGGTGATGAAACGTTTGCAACCTAAATGCCAAGCTCGGGGAACATATCAATGCCAAAACCATCAACCCGAGCTACAAACAACACCACCACTGTTCCCAATAATCGGAGGCAGGATCATTCGATGAACTCGGAAACTTATTTCGTATTTGAATGAGACTATTCAAGAAGGATTCAAAGAAGTTCAGTGATAACCCTAGGAAATACTAGGGATTTATCTGTGGTTTTATGTCCGGCCTAGGTCCAACCAGCTTACACATCCTATTCAGCACTGTAGTACGGAGACATTGACTGCAACAAAACGATGTAAACTACTAGACCGTGGGATGAGGCACAACGAAAAGATTACTATTCTTCAAAGTCACTTCGTCCGACGAAGTCTTATTGCACAGTTATTTTAGGTCGCCGGCCGAGTGATGCATTCTTCAACTCGATGACGCTAAGCCTCTAACGGATTCATCTGGGAAGATGGAAATATGCTGCACGACTGTGCAGTGGCTGAACTATGAATCCAGTTTAAATCCAAATCGTACGTTAGAACATGTTGCCCATCGACCACTCACGTCAGTACACACTATGTGGTTTGACGTCGCCATTAAAATTTCGTGCCAGAGCGCCGAATTCGCCATTGGACAATGAAGTGTGCAATTCGTAGAAAGTCTGCCCGACGTAGTTTTAAATGCATGTATTCACTGTAGACGTTCGTAATGTTCGATGGATAGTCAACCCATGACGCATCATTCAGAAAGCTTCCTTTTATTGCACCTTGTTCAGCCGCCGAACGTGATTACACTGATTCGTTGGTGCTCAAGAGAGGTCACTGTACGAGGCCGTGATTTATAGGGCTGACAGGAACAACTTCCGCGAAGCTAAACGTAAGCTGAAATTTTTTTAGCAAACCAGGTCCAACATGTAACTATAGGTCTTGAAACTATTTTACATTTGGTACCGCAAGCAGACTAGGGGAATCTTCAGGTCACTACACAGATTCCCAAGAATGTTATTGTGACAACAGCCCTTTGATTCTGATATGGACAACGGAAGTCAGCCACCGTCGGCCGGTCTGGTTCATGCCATACCAAGTGATATATGACCAGTGTGCTAGTGGGACGGCAATTCTCAGATATCGCGGATGAAGGGGCACTAGTGCCTACAGTTGCTAGCACTCTACCATTTGAGTGTACTCCCTCCATGGTGCCAAGACATTCTAGGGAAAAGGTTCTAAAGTTTTAAGCAGAGCGCCCACATAAAGATTGCAGTGGATATCACATAGGAGGATAGTGTCACATACGAATAGAAATAAACATTAGCGACTGATTGTTATTACAACAATAATTGACGTATTCAACCGAATTACGTAACGATTGCGAGTGTTTAAATTAACAACGAATGGATGCACACTTAGTTGGTTATTTCCCCAAAGATTCTCATAGGTTTTGGGTGTTATGAAGCTGTTGTTCCCTATGTTATCACTGTTCTAAAGAGTGCTCCAAAGAGTTTGTTCGAGTCCAGAACGATGATGAAAGGGTAGGCATCAGAAGTCCTAAAATGGGCTCAACCGAGTTGCCTGTGAGCAGGTTAGCAGACGAAAAAACTCAACTGAAAGAATATCTCGGGGGAATATTAGTAAGCAACATGAGGTGGTCGAGTGATGCGGTTTACCGCTTGTCCACCCAATCTACGATATACACGTGATCTTTATTTTAAAGCATCTTCACAGGCCCTTCAGAATGTGGCGGATTATCAGGCCGGAGGTGCGAGTATTCCAACTCTCGGTGGAACACTTCGTCGTGGCGAGGAGGTACGTCCAAAAGCCCATAGCAAGCGGATCGCGGATAGCATGGGCGACCGGATGAGTCATCGCCCAAGGGGTTCTGACCAACGGAAGTGGCCTGATTATCCCAACACTCGGCGGATTATCTCGACATGATCGTAGAATACGGTCAAAGCCCACAGTGGATAGATTGCGGACAATACCAGCGACCGGACGAGCCGTCGCCCAACGGGGAATGGTAGGCGGGAACCCCCCCCCGATAGAAGGCCTCGGTCACACACACATACTCGGCAGAAGTGCACACGACGTGAGAGTGGAAACCGGAGTTGTTGTGCATCGGAATTTCGATTCACAAACGCCAGCGCGGTGTGACATGGCATCCGGCGAGTTGGACAATAAAGATTAGCATTATTGAAGGCTTTTTCGCCACGCTGTTTAATTGTCGAATTTCACGTGGCGGATATCTATCGAGTCATCATGGGAAGCAAAAAAGGTTGTTTTGTGGTCAGTGAAAGCCGAGAACCGGTTTCCTTGGAAAAGTGTAGGAAGTGATGAGCTGCGGGGCAAACAGCTAAGGTCGTCCTAGACCTAATATCAGCCGAAATTAGAAGGCACAAAATGAAGTGAGCGGTTTTCAGCGATTCTGGACATACTGTTGAAGAACGGTTCCGATTACAATGTCTGACACGTCAACAACCATAAGTCAGTCGGTGAAACAGTTGGAGTGGGAGGATCATGACGACGGTGTTCAGTGTACCATCAGTACGGCTGAACAATTCGATAAACATTTTGACGTCAACGATCGTGAATATTCAGCTGAAACTTCTACAAAGACCTAAGTGTACGAGAGAACTGACCAGACATTCCGATAGTGCTCCCGCTGGCTGAGCAGGGATTCGGTGTGTCCTATACGTCCAGATCGTGTACCTCAGGTGCAATCACCCCGGTTAGCCGGTATTGGATGGAAAACGGTTTTGGGTTTACACGCAATCGCGCGTGCTAACTCATGCCAGATAATTCACACAGCAAACTAACCAATCACGTGTACCGACGCTTAGCGATTTGCCTGTTGATTGTTTACCTTTGGTTATTTATCTCTTATATACCTGTACTTTCTAAGCACATCCACACAGTAACTTGGTGACTTACCAACTTGTGTCCTCGTTACTCTGGATAGGCGATCTAACAGATGGCGGATTCCAGATTCGTGAGCTTTTGGGGGAGGAAAGACAACTGGTCGGATAAATTACGCTAGTAAGCATTTGAAGCTGGCTCCTCCGTTTGCTGACTTGACCAAAACTTTAAGATGTCTGCGTCGACGGGCGTGGTTACCAAATTGTTCGTGAGCCCAGTACTTATAGGGATTAGCGCCCGGCTGCGATATATTAGATGTACCTCACCCCGGACAAATGCTGTATCATGTGGTGGAGATGGTCGAGTGTGAACTCAAACGCTGCCCCACTAAAGCTTGGAGTTGCTTAGTTGGATGACCGATTTAGACGGTGGAATTGGTGATCGTGCCCCAATTGCTCGGAACAAATTGAGGAACTGTGGCGCTTTACGCTTCCAAAATGCTACCGGCCGAATCGGCTGACGGTGTCAATGTCCTCAGCAGGATATTCGGCGTGTCATTATTCAACCGTTGGAGTTACATATCTTTAAATAAAACCTCTTCTAATTGTATCGCGCTTGCTAACCGTTGCGATCACCGAGTTTAGTAGTGTCTGAAAGTTGAGTAGTGCGTTGGCGATCGGAGAGCGCTTACTTACTGGTCGTTTAACTGGGCGATGGCGCGAGGCGTTGCAGCCACATGAGTAAAACTGGCTAATCTGAAAGTAATCCGTCGTGGCGTGAACATAGCCTCTGATTGTACAAACCAGGAATTATGATTGCATTCACCACGACGTCCGATGAATAAGGACCACGAGGCTCTACTATAACACAAATAATAATGACCAATAGCGATAGAAGACATACATCGCGAAATGTTAACATT
>QNGE01001631.1:0-14665 GCA_008508345.1 Paragonimus westermani
TCTCATTTGTTTGAGACTAAATCTGTGAAGCGACCGAACTATTTCCTTTCCTGTTGCGTGCGTCAAAGTTTCACAAACTACCGTCATTAGCCTTTTTGCCACGTCCTCCTTGACGGAAGGCTTCACGTTTTTGCTGCTAATTACTTAATCGTTTCCGTATGGTTCATAAATATCTGCGGTGATCGCGCACAACCCAGTGTGCTTTACACGTACGCGTTGAGGAATACGTATTATTATCATTAATATCACTAGGTAGAGATGTAGTAGTGTGGTTCGTTCTGGAATGCTCGCAAATTTAATCAACTTTTTCGCGTAGTGGGACATTTGTGAACAGTGACTCATCATCTATGAGACACATCATCTCATTAGAAATACTAGCTTTGTCCAAGACACCGATCAACTCAAAAGTTTCTTCAACAGACTGAATGTGTAGCTAGGTTCAGTGGCTTTGGGATGGTGACTAACCAGCGTGTCAACATAAGGCATGGAGAATTAGTCATCGTCAGAAAAGGCGGAGGCGGCGTTCCAGGCTTGTGTCTTAGGCAGGCCATGGTTTGAGGTGTCGACAAAACCACACGGTTCAAAAGACTTGTACCTCTTGTCGTCAGTTATGCGTAGTTGTAAGAGCAGTTGAGGATGCCTCCGTGCGCGACCTTCTATTTCGGTGACATTGCATACTCTTTACTTGCCAAAACTTCGTTTGGTCCTCTACTATTGACAGCATATTCTACACAGCGTGACTGCTCCGGAGCCCTTATCTGGCTTAGGTAATACTACATATTTTTATTTAAGTTCCCTTAATGATTACAGGTGTTGCTTCGTGATAGCACACCCGCCGTTGATCAAATCCATGAGGAACCCACTGGCCAACTCAGTGAAGTTGGTTTTGAGCCAGTTTTGGTTGTCAGCAGTCGTTGGCCGTAGATCTGACTAGTGACTGATGAGATTCCCACATCGGGCATCAACATGATTATGATTTCACCTATATGATGGATTTGTATAATTTGAACCCAAAGTTTTTTAATAACGAAGAATTCAACTGTATTGAAGAAGAGTCCAATAATCCGATAATGGGATCTCGGGTTGAGTGCCAACGTAAAATCGGGGCGAGATTGACACGACCATCTATCAGGGCGGAAAAAGAACTACAGTGGTTTCGCGTACCTTTATATAACACCATGATGGAAAAGGTTGAATAAGATCAATATAACCTTAAACGCGCTTGGTTTCCGCAGTGCACCGTTTGGTGTTAACACCGGGAAGACAGCCGAGGAGTTTATGTCCGAGGCCGCTTTGGTAAAGGGGGACAAAATACGTTACGAATATGTGAAAAATTTCGGAGGAATGACAGGTGTTGGTCAACGGTTGCAAGAACACTTCGGGTAGGCAGTCTGTTGTATGTAATAGTTGAGTCGGTTACTTTTCATGCAAAAATTTGAAAAATTCAATGAAGTAGGAGGCATATTAGGTTCGGGCAAAACACTGAGTAATATTTCTAAATATGTGTACATACATGTGTAAATATATGTATACATATATATATGCATGTGTGCGAAGAATATGCATATACATGCATTATATGTATATATACCATTACACCTATGAGGTCCGGCAGAATTCATTTTGTCTCGCAAAATATATTTCCGATTTCGTTCAGTGGTACAGCCATGAGGGCATCTTCAGAGATCCACAGACAATTGCTCTCCTTGCAGCTCATATATGTGGACAGATACACAGTAAATTGTAGAAAAAACGTTTTCAGATGTATACGTTGACCCCGGACGTATAGTGGTTGTTCGAGCAACGTTTAATCTTCTCGCAACGTCTATCGATATACTGGATCCAGGATAGTCGCGTCTGTAAGTTACGAGCGCCTATAAATTCTGAGCCCGCCGGGCAGCCGATTCGGATCCAGAAGGGAAGACGGCCGTATTGACGAGTTTCTTATTAATAAGTTGCCAATCTTCAAAACAAAATGATAAACCAAATAGTGAATGAAAACAACAAACCTCGGTAGTGGATCCACCAAATATACAAGTTCTGAAATTAACGGTTCGCGTAAATATGATCAACTGTAACAATCACGTAATGGCGAAGCGGTCAGGCGAAATTGAAATCAGGGTACATATAAACAAAGGTCCGGAAAAGGAAAGTGAAAAAGATCATGCCGAAGACGTCAGACAGGAGCATAAGCACGAAGTTGACAAGTGAATGGATGTACAAGGAAAAGGTTGTGGTGGAAAAGTCCAGTTGTCCACGTTGAACGATTTCAAGCACGCCCAAATCAGGCACTCACCAACAAGAAACACGATGGGACAAGCATATATTCAAATGCCCAAGTGGAGTGGGGTGTGCGCGGGCGACGGCAGACGGATTTGTGGCAAACGGCATGATATGAGATTATGGCCTTGCGCAGGTGCCGCGTGGGCAACCGCGGGCGTCGAAGAAACTGGCGGGAAACGTTTCTTCAACCGCGCCAAAATAGGTGATTTCAAGCGAAGCAATTTCCGCATTCATCTTCAACATTTTGAGATTTTCCTAAACTCTCTACTAATTTTTAGTGAAATTCGCAAAAGCAGGAGAAATTATGCCATTCTTGTATTATTTCTCGTTAGGTCTGTCCATGTATTCCGCCACCAACTTTTCAAACGAGAACAGTCAAAACCCATTTGCCGGCAATCCGACTTTTGCATAGCGTCTACGGAAAATCAAAAGGGGGAAGGAAATAGAACGAAGAATTGGAATCAAAAAAGGCCACGAATATGAATTAGGAGTAACCTACCTCCGTAAGTACTTGGAATATAACGGAAACGAAACAACGTTCTTACCATATTCCTTCTATGCATTACACTAACGCTATAGTCATTTACTAGTTTATACTGTGTAACCTGAATATATCCCCTTGAACTTGTAGGAATTTAAGCATAAACCATTGTTTTACTCTAAGCGGGGTTTTGAACCTGCACATATCCGTAACTACTTGAAACACGGAAAATATGGACAACACTCCGGAAGTATTCCCCGATGTTTCTCAACGAAAGGTACTAAAAGTTGATCACATTCAAATTCCCAAGCATGAGCAGGATCTCCCAAACTTTTCCATACTTACCTCAGGGATCGCGAAGACTCAGTAATCAGAAAATGTCTGAAATTCCGATTGCGGTTTAACAGACCACTAAATTTGGTGAAAGCGTTGACAGGCTTTTAGAAATGGAGTTAAATGACTTTTGTCCATGTCATAACAAAGTAGTGGGACTTTTATTTTAACATCCCGCCCATCGCTCGCCGAAACCCGCAGGATACTGGCTTATTCGGCTGACAGTGTGCTACATCAGCATACATACAGAAAGACACTGGTCGAACACAGTATATAAACATACCTCACGTTGCATATAAGGGATAGTGGTTTGCATAGATTTCCCCATGCTGATCGTTCTTCCTACCACAAATTGCTTGGTAGAGCAAAAGAAATAAGGATGTCTTCGATTTCTCTGAAGTATTTGCCTAATCTCCTCCTGAACGCATCAAGGAATGCAGTCAAAGGGACCCCTTCTGACAGGTTGCTCCAGAAGGGGACCATTCATAGTGCAAACGAATATCGCCGACAAAGCATACGGTAGCGCTGAAGCTGAAGTTAAAATCTACTCCCACCTGAACGTGTGCTCAGTTTCGCTTAGAAAACATGAGCGAGTGTGATTAGAATCAGTTAATATATTCCGGGCTAGTATGACATCTCGGCTCATCCAAATGTACAATCTAAATTCAATCGGAGGCCGTCGTTCGCCTTGCTACTCACGGTATTAAATCCGTTGAGAGCTCTCGCTTCTTCTTGCCTCTTGCCATAACCGAAACATTGCATGTGAACTTCCCTTTCCAGTACATTCCCATATTTCAAACACCTTTCCGTAAGACGTGAATGGCTCATTGAGGTTCTCGCTACCATGTGGCAACAGTCGTTCATCCTTCCAAAAACCACACCTCCGCCGTCCCACCGGACGCAGATAAACGACATTATTAGTCCGCAACTGGAACAACATGACCTATTATTGTTCTTTTCTGTGTCAGGGTATCAGTGGCAGCAGCCTAATAATAATAACGATATACATTTCTCAACGCATATGTGAGAAGTACACTGGGTTGTGTGCGATTGCGGCGGATATTTATAAATCATACAGAAACGAATAAGTAATCAGTAGCAAAAACGTGAGGCCTTCTATCAAGGAGGATGCGTCAAATGGCAAATGACTGTAGTTTATGGAACCTTGAAGCATGCAACAGAGAACGAGATAGTTCGGTCGCCACTGAATCAAGTTACACATTTAGTCTGTTGAAGAAACTTTTGAGTTGATCGGTGTCTTGGACAAAGCTAGTATTTCTAATGAGATGATGTGTCTCATAGATGATGAGTCACTGTTCACAAATGTCCCACTACGCGAAAAAGTTGATTAAATTTGCGAGCATTCCAGAACGAACCACACTACTACATCTCTACCTAGTGATATTAATGATAATAATACGTATTCCTCAACGCGTACGTGTAAAGCACACTGGGTTGTGCGCGATCACCGCAGATATTTATGAACCATACGGAAACGATTAAGTAATTAGCAGCAAAAACGTGAAGCCTTCCGTCAAGGAGGACGTGGCAAAAAGGCTAATGACGGTAGTTTGTGAAACTTTGACGCACGCAACAGGAAAGGAAATAGTTCGGTCGCTTCACAGATTTAGTCTCAAACAAATGAGATGTTGCACTGATTCACTTTCTACACGGTCGGCTTTGACGAGGCAGAGCGGAAAATCCCAAAATCCAGCGGATGATTTGGCAGATTCCAACGCAGGATTTCGTCGTTCCACCGGGAAAAGTCAAGAAGTTGAACATCCCGCTAACCGTTCCGTGCGCCCGTCCATCGTAGAGAAGCTTCCTTGCTCAGTGGATAATGTGGGGATCGGAAAGGGGAATGTAATCCCACACATTAAGTAAGCAAATATGGTGTTATAACACCTACTATGGCAAACAATGTGCTAGTGGAATTTTTGACAACGAACTCATAAGATATTAATGTTTTTGCTATGATTATCAGAATATATAACTCCATCTACTGTTTGTTGTGGCATTTTGCTATGTACTCGGGATTTATTCGGGCATACGGAGAATTGAGTCGACGGTTTGGAGAGCCGCGTGAAGTGAGCTTCTGATAACTAAAGCTCACATAACCTCGTTCTGCTGGACTTACTATTAAGCGCCGCGTTCACATGTTGAGGGGCTTTAGGGTGTTCATCGACGTATTGCGCACCTGACGGCTAAATTTTCACCGGACCACATTCGAATAATTCATCATTGCATGTGAATAATTTGGAGATAGATATTGCGTTTTTTCTTCAGATTTTTGTCTAAATCTTCCTCTGTACGCTCAATGTTTTTACTGGCTGGAACTCATGTGGAAGTTTATTCCAAATGTAGGAATAATTCACAAGGAGGTAGTTTCCACGTATATTTTCCCGTGGCATCAGGTTTGGTAAGTTGGAACCATTACTTCTTAGACTATATGGAGGACTGTGTTGTAAGTTGATATACGAATTATGAGTGCATACGACAGCGTCAGGTTCAACTTCAGCTTACGGAACCAAAGTGGATTAATACCAAGTTTTTCACAGCGCTGTCTGTTGGCGAACGAAGAACTATATCTTGATAAGCTTTTGATAAACGATCGTTGAAGGTTTCTCAACAAAAGCTTATCAGACTTGCGTATTAAGCGCCGCGTTCACATTCTGAGTGGCTTTATATACTGAGAACGTGAACTTCCGTCTCCTTGATGGATACTACCATGAAATAGATGGGGTATTCGTGGGAACTCGACTTGGATCCTTGTTGGCAGACATTTTTATCTTGAGGAATTGCAGAAGTTATTAGGAGACAGAAAGTTTGTCATGCTACAAGGGGTTCCACATAAGTTAACAAAAATTACTGAACATCAACGTGTCCCTTCACAGCTGGTGCAAAATTTGGATAACCATTATTTTGGGACTATCCATTTCTTCAGTACCAGCAGCGCAGACATCTTGTGTCCAAAAGTTTGAGGTCGTTCCTCCTGTTTACGGTGACAGAGGTTGAATTGAGTCTGTTAGCTACGGACCGGGTGCTTGTTTGATGGTGTCGAAAACCTTCGAAATGTTGGGAGATAACGCAATCCGAGACCATCCGAGGTCGTATAACTTACTCCATGGTATTTTCGATCGTTTTTGGCGGAAATGCTTCTGTGCAGTTAACTTAATTTTGACCATGAGTTGACTGACATACTCAGTTGATTGAGGCCTGCAAGAATATGTAATAAATCTACATTTCATCAAAGTTTTTGACGCATGTTTCCGTTCCATCCTCCGTTCCGAATCCCTTCACGCCTTTCCCTCTTCATCAATACCCCGGATAAGGGACTATTTGTACATCCGTTCCCTTTCCCCATTCGGGTACATGGCACGTGCTTCGATACCCGCGTGATTAGGCCAGGAGCCCCAAGATTTCCTGTTCTCGGTTGCTATTGTTCATTGTGGTCGTCGGGAACTTCCAGACGGTGGCCATGCTGCTTTATTTTTATACAGAGGGTGTTGACTTCTTGTACATCCCCAGACAGAAACAGCGCCTTTCTACAATGGGTCTTGGTTGTTTGCACGCATGATCTCCCGCTAGTGGCCTCCCGCTTAATCGTGTGAAACGTGCAGTTCTGCAAATATGTTCCCGCCTAATACGGCAGTATTACTTTGAGGATTCTCCCCACCTTGAACTCTCATCTGAAGAGGATCTAGGAATCCTTGTCTCCTCGAGCTTGTGTTAGTCCCCTACTCGTCCACGCCCGATTTAGCCGACAAGTTATTTCTGTGTTTTTCAGATTCCCGAGGCGTCTTGGCGAATCCTTTCTCCTCAGCTTGCTTTTTGTTTGTTCGCCCAATTCTTGACAACATTCACGTAGGTTCCTTTTTTCTGGAGTGATATCCTTTGCATCAAGTCTCTCGTAGGCCAGACATGAAGAAAGTACGCATGCCTTCCCATGCATCGTTGTCTTCGTTAAATAGAACTTTTAGGTCATTTTACCCTCACACATAGGGCTCCCTAAAATACTTTGTATATCTGCATGAAGGTTTCTATTGAACTGCCTACACTGTGTTACTTTTCTCTCAAACTTTCACCGGTGCCGACGGTGATGTGGTTAAACTTATGTGTGGAAGCTGCTGACTCACCATCCATAATTTTTCATCCGTCGTAACTGTGCGTATGCCACGAAATGCCCTTTCGGCTAGAGTCATAACGCTTAGCGATATAGAGGCTCTCAGTCACGGGCCCGGTAGATTATTGCCCGCCTGATGAGGGCCGTTTATCGACTTGCAGTGGACAATATCACTAGATGGTTGGGTGCCGAATGTCGGCTTCCTGCCCAACCTGTTGGGCAACCTGGCAAGCATACACACTCCTCGAGCAAAATCTTGGATATTACTGCTCACTGCGCTATATTCACGGTCGTTTCTGACAAAATATCCCGATTATCTTGTGTTAGCACACACCAGCTCGCTTTTTAGAATTGCTGCTAATTACCTTTGGGTAAGAGACGTGAAAAGCTCGTTTCTTCTCGTCTGCGGGCTGTCGCTGCACGACAGTGTTTCGGGACACTCTCATTTCACACTTATCGCCATGAGACACTTAGTCAGAACCGAAAGGAACACTACCGGCAGATGCCAATGAATAGAGAAGCTCGACTCTTACCGAATCATCCTGATCTAGAGCATGATATGGTACATATGCTTCTCTGTCGAGGCGGCAGAACAATGAGCAAAGGAGGCGGTGGTGCTATTTGTGTCCGCAACTCCTGCCCGGCCAGTTCTCGGTGTCATTCGATGCTACTTGCCGTCCCAGAATCAGTCTGGTGCTCCACCAAACTGCCAGGCGTTGACAATTTTTTAGTCGGCATGTGTTATCACCATTCTTGCCTTGGTCCTGAAGGCGTCTATGCAGGCATGTCCAGGCTCAACTGTATATCCTTCCTAGGCTACCCACGTATCCAGGTAATGAGCGACCTTAGCCTCCCACAAATTGGCCTCCGGTCTTTTACATGCGGAGGCTCGTTTGGTGCTCTACCTGTCGTGTTGCCAACCACAGTTCAGACTGAAAGTATCAATAACGCATGTAACTAACTACGGGAAGTAGCTCGAAGGTCATGCACATTCTCGTTTGGATTAAGTCCTCATTACTGAGGAATTGAAAATAGACGACTGAATGGTGGCCGTCTGCTAAGCTTGAGCGATGGGACCCTAATACAATTCAACTTTATTTGTACTGATGAGGTTACTATCACAAGCCTTCACAAGAGACAGTTCTGAAGAAGAGGGTAGGTGCGCTTGATGCATCCTCTCCTGATACCACGTGGGGTAAGTTTCGTTCGGCAATGTTTGCTGGGAAGAATTGCGACCACATCTCTACGATCGTTCACAAAGCCATACATCGCCCGAAATCATCTGACACCACTTGGCTCTGAAAACCGCAACAGAAATTGCGGTTCGGGTCGTTATGGGCGATTCTCGTAAAACTTCTAACGTGGGCACGTTTCAGAACGTCCACGCTTTATCGGTGATCGCAAAAGCCTGTAAAAAGCTTCCAAAAAATCCGTGAAGCGGAGGCTTGCGGGTCCCCGCTATTGAGCCTACGTGCGGTTGGTGCTCTACACCTAAACTGCCGAGAATTTGGCCGACTACTGCAGCGTTGTAGCTACGAACAACATGCCGAAGGATTTTGCGAAAAACACTGCCGACATCCCCTGCAGGACTTCTACGGTTGACGCGACAGCGTAGGTTATAGCAACTGAGCTTTGGGAAAATTAATTTTTCGTAGATCGGACGGCATGTCCCCTTTAGTCATTGCTTATAAGACTGCACCGCTAGTCGCCTCGTTATATCTCCGGCTTACGTAGCCTACCGAGCTGCGGACAATACTTGAAGGCCGGAAGTCGGCGAATATCACCCCCTTTACACAAAGATGAGCGGCGCAGCAAGCCTTAGGACTATTGTCTGATTGCCCTCCTACCCTGTGTGCCGAAAAGTCCCGGACCTTCGCGCAGTAGCTGTGAAGATGTTCGGGCATGAACATTTCCTCTGTGAGCAACGATCAGTCACGTAGTGCTTTTCGATTCTTGAAGCGCCTCACGTAATCCAAAGCAGGGTGGTTGTAGTGGTCTGTGTGTGTCATCGTAGCGGACGAGTACATGTGAGGATGTAAGAGAATCCGTATGCATTCGCACTATAGCAGCATGTCCACGAGGAAGTGTCGGTTGTGTACGCTGCACATGCTGAGCGGGAGTGGAAAGAATATTTTGGAAGAACCAGTGTCGGTGTAGGGGGCGGGACGAAATTCCCAGGTAGATACAATGCACACACATAGACACAGTTGGTTCTTAGCTTGTTCCGCTGATGTAGAATTACGAAGGGAAGATCATCGTTCAATGTCGGATAATTAATGACATAAAGTGATGCGTTAAGCGGCTCACGGAAGTGTCACACTTAACTATTCGTGTAGAGGTGGTACGCTGCGTTACGGACGAACCAGTACGACAGAAAATTCGTCGCAGCACTGAATACTATGCATTTGGAATGCGGACCACGTTTCATCATACTGGTTCTACGCAACCCGTTGCTGAACACTCAACGTTCTGAGGCGTTCAAGAGAGTTTCCGAGTGACAGATATTTAGCGGGATATGGTCACACCATCTGGGTAAACGGTTGACGCAGGACAGTGTGTAAATATAGCCGCGTAAAGGCGGCGGGAGTCCAACCAAACCGGTGCGAACATGCGAGAACTTAAGGTCTGATAGACTGCTGAAAGATGAGGGTTTTGTGTGAAAATGCATTTTCGAACACTGCGCGAAGACGCGCGTTCACTTGTGAGCATCAGGGTTAGCAAGAAACCTGACAACATAATGCGTACTAGCTCAGTAACAGCGCAAATGTCAGATAGCGCGAGGATATGAAGTTGAATGCCGACTGCGCGCTCGTTAGATGACGACAATGCGAATTTTGGGACATTTATAGCCATAACCTCAAAGGACATTCCAGCTTCAGTTAGGCAGCGAGATGCTGCACATCTTGCTAATTAACCTTCCATATTTGAGCCGCAGCCAAGTCGTTATGGAAAACAGAATCAGGCATGGTTGAGGAGTCGTTGACGCTTAGGAGAACGTTGTTGACAGGGTTGGAGGCACCTGGGACATGACGTTTGTCTCAGGAAAACTGCAGAGCACAGCCAAGGCATATGATCCCCGTTGAGCGTGTCTTCCTAGGGAGGAGCGTAAGTGCTTAAGAACATTAAAGACCGTGAACAGACGATTCTTCTGTGCAGGGTGGAAATGGTTAATACCCGTGTATGTAGAAGCTAGTTGTACTCCAAATGCGTTGTGTCGTGAATGGGGGAGTAGCAGACATTTAACGTAAAAGACCTAGAGGTTGTCATTGGTGGTAGTCGCTGTTGTAATGCTGCAGAAGCAGTAGCCGCAACCGAGGCATCAGTAGTGAGTGAAAGCGGAACATGAGAGTCAAGTTGGACAAGAGGTGATATATCGAAGATAGCCTTTCCTTACCCCAGGTAAAGTAAAATTACGTGCGCCGCCTCCCAGTGCATCCTTGGGGTTGGTTTACGATTACGTAAGGCCGGTTTCAAATGTGATGCGCTTTGGTGTGTCTTTCAATACCACGTTTAACAGCAAGCTGGGCTAATGATTATCTTACGGCATATTGCGATAATCTACGCAGTTTCTGAGATATTTTACAGTTAGTTTATAGTGGACGAAATGGACCAATGAGATAATGTGTGGACTACGTATTTAGGGTAAGTCATGGTTGTGTGTCATAAGCGTAAATCCTCTCAAATCGACACTCAGATTAGTCAGTGTGGAGTACACTGGGTTTTTGTGCAATCCGTATGAATTTGTGCTAACAGGGGTGTCGCAGATATAAGAGCTAAAATGCACGATAGTGACTGCACGCAGCCTGTTTAACAAAAGAGACGAGCTGCAAACAGCGATCCACTCCGTAGATAATTGCTTCCTTACAGAAACCTGAATCAAAGAAGAAACAGATCTGGGGGAATGAGCGCGTGGGTTCCAATGGCATCGCAGGGACCGTAGAAATGCGGTCGGGGACGGCTTTCTACTGTTGGTCAAACGTTCTATAAGGCAGTCTTCCGTGAACTATAACCGCAATTGCGTGCGTGTTCAGACCTCTGTTAGCCTACTTCACGTCAATCCCCCATTGATGGTCTTCGAATTGTACCGTAGTCCGGGTGCAACATCAGAGAAGGACGAGGTATCACTGGAAGCATCTAAGTCGGCTTTTCAATCAGGCTATCGTCTGCTAGTTTCAGGAGATTTTATTGCTCCTGAAGTCAACTGGTCATTGGGATCTGTTAGTGGAAAAGGGTTTGATCACATGCTGTTCGATCTAGTCAAGAAATTCACACTTACACAGCATGTGACAGTAGTCACCAGACCCCGAACCGATGAGATAGCACGGACGTCACAAACGTATTGCCTGCAGCAACACTGGGAAAGAGTGATCACGCAACGATTTGTTTTTCCTTCCAGTGTTCCCTGTTAGTGAAGCAGGCACAAAAGGTGCACCTGTTTCACCGAACAGACAACAAGAAACTAATATTGGAAGCTGGTAAGATGGCCTGGAACCCAACGACCCCTGTAGAGGACGTCGACAGTCTGTGGTCGATCCACGTCGATAACACCCGGGTTCTTACGGGTAAGAACGTCCCTCAAAAACAGGTGGGAGGAAGAGGTCAGAAGCCATGGGTTCGTCTCAGGGTAAGGAGAGCTTTCCAACGTAAGTACATGACTTGGAAGACATATGCAACATAAGGGGTTTAAAAGCTCCATTGTTTACATAAAGTTTCAAAATGGAGGAATCAGGGTAGCAAGAAATGCTCGTCTAGTCTATGAGCTCAACCTAACACGAGATATTAAACAGAACCCCGAGAGGTTTTATGGTTGTGCCCAGTCCAGTCCTTCTCTAAGAAAGGAGATTGGGACACAACTCTCCTATAACGGGAAGATCATACTGACCGAAAAGGGCAATGCGGACGCGCTCATGGCACCGTTTCAATGTGTTTATCGCTCAGACAACGGGGCACCGGAGCCCTGGCCTAATGCCGTGAGCGTGCCCATGATGGATCCGGTCATTACGCCCCTCGAAGTTGAGCAAGCGTTATCCAAGCTAAACAGCCCAGAGTTCGCAGGACCTGATCACATTCATCCGGCAGTCCTAAAACCTCTGGCCAACTTGTTTTCGCGACCATTTGTCCAACTGTTCAATCTCATATTAGAGACAGGAATAAGGGTGAGAGACGGGAAAGAAGCCATTGTAATTCCCATCTTCAAAGATGGCAGCCGATCAGAAGTTGGAAACTACCGACCAGTGAGCCTGACTGGTGTTGTCAGCAAAATTTTCGAACAAATATTACGAGAAAGAATCTGTAAAATTCTCTGTGAACAGAAATTCTTCAGAACTCCTCAACATGGCTTCCTAAGGGGGAGATCTTGTCTTACCAATCTACTAACTTTTTTAGGCAGTCACGGAAAAACTGAATAAACGTGAAGTAGTCGAGGTGTGCTATCTGGACCTCCAGAAAGCCTTCGACTCTCTTAACCACAGGCATCTATGCTGGAAACTCCGAGAAGCTGGAATCTCTGCTAGAATCTGCAGATGGATGCAGGCGTTTCTAGTTGAAAGGTCGTGTAGTGTGAATGTAAGAGGGGCACCGTCGGAAATAGTTTCTCCGTTAAGTGAAGTACCTAAGGGATCAATCATTTCCCCCTGCTTTTCCGGATATACATAAACGACCTGACCAACGACTTAGTCTGCCCATGTTATATGTACGCATACGACATAAAGCTGGTCGGGAGTTCGTCGGACTCGACTGCTCTCCAAGGGGACATTCTGAAAATTTGTGAATGGACTATGAAGTGGGATCCACCGCTGAACGTTCTCAAAAGCCATATCCTCGCCAGAGCTTTCCGGTCAACGCTCAGGTAGTTAAGGGGTGCATACGGACAGACAGTCAAACTAACAACTAAGCAGAAAACTATAGACTTGGGTATCCAAGTCACATCCGTGACAAAATAGAGGCTGGCGTTATATCGACTGAAATCAGCGATCGCTAACCCTTGTCCACTGTACTCAGCTATAGTTCGCTCATACTTGGAATATTGTGTCCAAGCTTTGTCACCGTGTCTCAAAAAAATACTTAGTCACCCTAGAAAAAGTACAAAAGCTCGTTACACGTATGGTATGGGGCATGAAGAGTCTAAGCTACGAAGACCGACTAACTTCTTTGAACTAATTTTTGCTCAACCGCAGGCGGGTAAGAAAAGACCTTATTGAAATGTACAAAATTACCCAACACATTGGAGCAAGTCCCATAGCAGGTTTCTTCGAGATGCGACAGGACAGAGACTTAAGGGATCACAGGTTCACAGTCAAGAAAACAAGATCACGATTGGCTGTTCAGTATAACTTTTTCACTAACCGGGAAGTCAACTCGTGGAACGAGGTGCCTGCAAATATCGTTGAAACTGCGAGCGTAGATATATTCAAACTTCTCCTGCTTTGCACTCATCGCAGTATGATTGGTTTCTGCTATTTAGAGCAGCCAGGTTTCGGCACTCTTTTTCTTCTGTCCCTACCCTTAGACCACCAGTGAACACATAAACAGAAAACGCAGTGTGGCCAATCTCCGGATCACACCAGTCAAGCATCAGGACGTCAACAGGCGCAGGCCTTCACCAAGTCCTGGACTTGAAATTTGAAATTTAAAGACGGATAGCTTGAATTACCGGATTTCATGAATTTATGATTCTCGAGTGGACTGAAAAAGTGCGCTAGTTTACTGCACGGTTTGTCCTCAATTTCATTGGTTGATTCAGAAAGGGGGTGAGCTGAAATATGCGGTACAATGACCGTAATCGGTAAGGCGTCCACTTTGGCAACTTCCCCGCTAGCACACTTAAGTGTGGGTTACACAACACTTGATGTAATCCAATTTTAACTCTCACACCAATCAAATATCGAGCATATTTCATCCAGAAAATGTCGTAACTCATCCCTACTTAATCCCTAATATGTGCTAGCAGGGTTGTGGCTGCCGCAGTTCATTTTAACTGTGACACTTATAAAGAGGTGAAAGTGGACATCCTTCACGTACACCGCTGTTGATGCGGAAACTGTTAGGCAGTTCACCGTCGACATCACCCTGGGCTGAAGTGTGGGAATTGTAGCTTGCAGCCGAAACCCGTACCCAAGTAGCAAAACGTTGCGGGGCCCGCACGGGCCCCTCGCGGGCCACGGCGGGCCAAAGGCGGGCCAAAGGCGGGCAGTGAGACTAGGGCCCCACGCGAGCCAGGGGAAAAAATCGCCAGCGAAGCTTTCAACGCGGTCCGCAAAATTCCCTTTTTCAGAAAATGGATTCCCCTTCATTTTTGTTACGCGCTCCAGGCTTACTACCGCCGCCCATAAAGAATTTTCCAAAATATCCGTAAACATGGAAAGTTTATTG
Source organism: Paragonimus westermani (assembly GCA_008508345.1). Taxonomy (NCBI): domain Eukaryota; kingdom Metazoa; phylum Platyhelminthes; class Trematoda; order Plagiorchiida; family Troglotrematidae; genus Paragonimus; species Paragonimus westermani. The sequence continues at coordinate 14,592 of QNGE01001631.1, forward strand.
GATAGTTTACACAAGTTCATCGGAAACATGCGGTTCGTTATGCAAGTGTTCAGAAAATTTCGTCATCGACGTTG
>QNGE01001631.1:30228-100140 GCA_008508345.1 Paragonimus westermani
GGGTGGGTGGCGGCGTACCAGGAATGGTACGTTTTTCAGGAAGAGATGCCAACCATCTTCCAACCCCCAACCTGGAGGACCAGGAGACTGTGGTTTGTCAGACCTCTACCTGATGGCCTGCCTGGTATGAGTAGCTCTGTCCAGTTTAGCCGAAAAGGTCATCGAGATGCGCAAGCCGTCACACCACGTCAAGGTCCAGTCTCACCGTGACGGATGATTTCTTCACACAAGTGAATGGCTTCAGTGTTCTCCAAATAGACCTTTTTAATGCGAATCAAGAGTGTCTTGTTGTCGGACCTTGCATTAACATATTATGACCCTAGATTACCAGTTTTTGTAGCCGCTGATGCCTCTGCTTGTGGAATCGGAGCAGTTTTGTTGCACTGTTTTCCATCTAGTTTTCAATAGGCAATCATTCACGTTTCGCGCATGTTGACTGGCTATTATTTTTGCAGTCAAAATGTTTCATAAAATGCTGCATAGCCGAACATTTACATTGTGCACCGATCACAAACCACTGCTCTCTGATTTTGCACTAAGGAGGGCATTCCCGTACACACAGCAAATCGTTTTCAACGGTGGGCATCAATTTTGATAGGATATTACTTCAAGATTCAGTATGTAAGAACAACCAGTTTGGGACATGTGGATGCGTCATCTAGGCTCATCGCTGAGAGATTCCGTGCTCAGACGTCTGAAGATACCGTTATTTCCTCCGTGGAGGTCGATACAAAAGTCAAATCTACGTTCACTGATTCCATTTGCCATCCCCCGTCACCTTTCGTGAAAAACAAAAACATACTGACGCAGGCCCTTGTCTTCAGCACATTTTATTTCTTCTGCAATATGATTGGCCATTACAAATCCAGGCCACAAACCATTTTGCAGCTGGAAGGACGCCTTGACACAAGTCGACGGTTGCTTAATGCTTGGAGGTAGAGTGGTGGTACCACGCACGCTTCAAAATAGAGTTCTAAATCAGCTACACCAAGGCCACCTTGGAATCATTCGAATGAATTCCGTCGCACGTTGTTGCGCCCATTGGCCTGACAAGATATTGAACATCTAGTATGCCGGTGTACTAATTGTGCCAAGGCTGTCAAAGCTCCCGTTAAAGTGGACCTCCATTCATGGCCGATCCCTTCTGCTCCTGGCGCACAACCATGTTGACTACGCAGGGCCCACCGATAATCAGTATTATCTTATTATTGTTAACTCGTTCTCCAAATGGCCGGAAATTTTCACGTTGAAGAATCAAACGACAGCTGTCACAATAAAGTGTCTCAACCACTATTTCTCACATTTTGGGGGTGCTGAAACGATTGTTAGCGATAATGGACCACAATTTACGTCAGATGACCTCTATTTTTTGTAAGTCACTGGGCGTGCGACACATGCGAAGCCCCGTTCATCACCCTCAATCGAATTGACTAGCTGAACGGTTTGTTGACACGTTTAAAAGGAGTTTGATAAAACTACAAGAAGGGTGTGTATCAGAAATTCCAGGTACATTCCTACGAGCACATCGATCAACGCCAAACCAAGCATTACCTAGCAATCAATCACCAGCAAAAGTGTTTCTGGGAAGAAAGGTGCGAACTCCTGTGAATGTCATGCTCCCGTCAATTGGTTCGAACGAGTCTAACTACAGAATGGAAAACCAATTTAATCGGTACTATGGGGCGCGTATGCGCCTCTTCCTCCTTGGTGATTTGGTGTATATTAGTGACTCCAAACAGCAAGCTAACCCTTGGATCCCGAGAACCGTGAGAACGAGAATCGGCCACGTAGTGTATACAGTGGACAACCAGGTAGGCACAACCAGAAGACGTCAGTCATATCAAACGTAGATACATAGACATAGCAAAAGTCACTTCAAAGAGGGCATGGAACAAGATAGCTCGGCTTGCATTAAACCCAACCACCCACAATGCCCGCAACACTTTAGGTATCATCCTTACGTTATCCAGTGAATTATCCTGTGAGGTCTGTTTCGGTAACATTCTCTTTAAATACAGTTGATATCTCACGGATCAACCAGAGCTGAGATTGTCAGGCTTGACGTAATTGACGAGATAAATCTGTCGGGGATGCCTACCAACCGCTAGAGCAACAATAGACTAACCGACGATGACCCGATGGTATCAGGTCGCAGTGCCAGTTCTTCATATATCACCGACAAATTTTACCGCAAGTACTACAGCCTTCTAGGGTAGCTTAAGGTGCTACACCAATACGAGCGCTGTGTTGCACCTTCTTCCAAACACAAAATCGGTTTTACACTCAAAATACAATACCGTACGCAGCCCTACCTTTCGTGGCGAGAAACCCAATCTTCTATGGGAAGGTGATATCCTGAAACCGGTCAACTGTTTCGTTTGCGCTACACCGATCGTTGTCATGTAGAGAAGCCCGATGGAGTCACAGGAATTTGCGCTAAAGCCTTTACAGGTCTGAATGCTGTTCCGGTGTGCAGCAGTATCTTCTCCCTCTGCACAGTGATCTCTTCGCAAACATGAACATTGGCAGGTGTTTTGCGAAGCTGGACCTAATGGACGCCTACCTACAGGTGGACTGCGCTATACTACTTTATTCGAGTAGCTTATCTGTTTTCCCCACTCTTCGCATTGTAACGTTGCAAAACTGTACTCACTTTTCCTATGGGTAATCACCTACACTTGACCAGCACCTTTCATTTTCATACTACGCAGTCTGCTCAAAAGCGGCAAGGTAATCAACTACAACTTTTTTGAGGGGGAACGGTGCATAAGTGTTATACATTCCTCTCTTGCAGACGGGCGAAATTTGCAGTTTTCTATTTTATGTATCTGGCTTGTGCCATATTCTGTCGTTCGTCATCTGTTCGTGTTTCACCGCTTGCGTTTCCTCTTCGGTGCGTTGGCCATCTGTAGTCCATTTCTAGCACCATTTATTACGATGTTTACTGTCATTTGTTTTTATATTGCGATAAATTTATTACTGTCGCTGTTTTTTAGATTTGTTGGTGTTCATCCGGGAACCATTACTCTTGGGTTTATAAGTGCAATCGTTTGCGGGCTCCAGTTCGTCACGAGTGTACATAATGGGGGTTTGTTGTTGCTATTGTATTGATTGTTTTTTTCTTAGACGCAGCAACGTTATGTGCTTTTTGAACACGTCACTGGCTATGCTCTATTTCGAGTTAAGGAATTTGACGAGATAACTCGACATTTTACGGCACACGTCAATGCTTTCATAAAACCGATTGCCTTTGTACACTTCTGTTCCGTTGCGGAAGCGGTTGAAAACATACAGGCCGTTTCGGACGGTGCGATTTCGGGATTGCTGCGCCAGTTTCTACTGAAGAACGTGCCTCATCAAAGCGTGTTGGGGGTAAGCGAGGAATCACTGGGCAAATCTATCATGTGAGTGCTATCTTCTTCCATCCTATTTAGCTAGAGCTCGCTGTTCTACGTTTGTATGGCAGTTCAGCATCGGTGTGGGCCACTTATGCATTGCTATCTGTGACACTAATGTTGGTAACCCGATGCTATTTTTTAGACTGGTGACTTACTTCGTGACCGCCGTTTATCTGCGTTTGTTTAACGACTTGACTGTTGCAGTTGTGGACTTTTGGCCAGTGCATCCCCATCTAAAGGAGAGCACATTCTATTCCCCACTCTGCTATTTGTGCATCGGGGACAACTTTAAAATTCAACCAATAACGTCGGTACTGTCGGAATCAGACCTAACCGTCCATGACAGTCGTACGCACTGCGATGACTTTCGATAAAGATATTTGTAATAGAGCACTACGAGGCTCAGGTAATATCCTCACCTTAGAGGTTCTGTAACAGAATGATCAGCTTTCTTCCAGAGATAAAATTTCTTTAAATTGAGTTCACAAGGGTTCGTCTTGACTGGGTGCATTGTGACGTTTCCGAAACCAGACTTTCGGCTTTGGTTAGTCAGAAAGCTTCATGAATTAAAAAGCTTCGGCAGGACCGCCACAGGTCGGATCGTCAATCGAACCGCTTTTCAGCCACTACCACCAAAACTTTCTTCTTCACTGCTGAATGTGGGTAGGCTCGCCGTCAACTTAATGTATTGGCTTGTCTAAACCCTGTTTTCCCCTTGAGTGATCAAGTTCATCTGGAGCGGCTCCCCAGGCGCGGCACTCGGTTTCATCTTTGTAGTACCGACCTGAAGAACAGCTGTGGACAAGTCTTTTTCTGTGTATTGCCACTGTACAGGTTTTGTCAAGAACGTGTCGAAATAAACTGTCTACTGTTTGAAATTACAGTCAAATTATGATACCGCGAACGAAATACGTAATCCATGTAATTGGTTCAGACCTGGCAGGGGGCTGGCTGAAGACCAAGGGCCAAATGCTTATGGAACCACACGTGTGACACAAACTCGAGTAAAGGAAAGTCACACGATGGAACAAATGAGTGTTACTGTGTTCAGCATGTATTAAATTCCTCACATGGTTACCATTGCCTACGATGCGGCTTCGCGTCTGACGGCGCTATTCTGGTTCATTGAGTCTCTAACCGAAGAGGCTCATTGGGCCGACAGCTACCAGACTCAACCTCAGTTGTTTCATATCTCTTATTCCGGCCACTGCACTGCTTTTTCTAAGCAATCTCGGTTTCGAAAATAAAGCTCGACAAACGGTGCAGTGAATTGACATGCGAAGAATCTGCCTGAGTCCACTTGTACGACGATTAGGAGTTGCGCTAGGTAAACAGACGTTCCAGCTACCATTATCCAAAAATCCAGTTAGCGTAGCGGACAGGTTTTCGCACTTAGAATTCACTACAGACGGATGAACAACGAGAATTTTCCATGGTCAACAAGATTTTTACGAGCGTACCTTGCCGACGTACTGAATCGGATGGTCTCAGAGTTAGGGCGTAGTGTGAACAAGAACATGAAAACAGAACCCATAAGCGCGTGCGGGCAGCGTACTTATGTGAATTTAAACAAGTGGCAAGTGATGTGTATGTACAGTGGGAAAAAGGCGAAAATAACCTACAATAGAAGACAAAGAAGAATTGTGGACTGTGCGGCATTCTCATTGGTCACCTGGCGTGGGCAATCGCACGCGTTTAGCCATTATAAAGCACGGGTAACTAACGAGCCTACTCTATTCAGCAGGTTAGGTTTCGTAACCATGTGATTAGTCGGAACGCAGTAATGCGAAGTGGGTTGGCCCTTTTCTGAATGCCTGTCTGTGTTTTGCCGAAGGAGCGCAGAACGATGAACACTATTGTGGTCTTCGAGCACCGGCTGTCGATCACTTCGCTCGTCTCTAACAACACTTGGGCGGCTAACTTACTTAGCATTAATCGTCCGCGTTGACATATTAACATCAAGGTAAATACAAACAACCGCACGCTCATGTCGATGACTAGATATCGCCGACGTGATTGAAAGGTCTTCTGTTACACAAGGTTCATTACAGGTGAGAATGGTGTTGTTGGCAAAATCCGTTTCAAAGAGAAATCGGACGCCACTGACATGTTCATTTCTCAGCGCTTTTTTCAGGATGTCATCTGCGGCATAAGTGGAACGAAGCTGCAGCACTGATGCAGCGTGTAGTGGATTAGATACACGCAGAAACAGCGTCCTGCGGAACCGAGGGGTTAGCCGGTCGATATGGGGTTACGGGAAACACGGATGGCTATGGGCCAGAGACCTAGTTGGTCGTACACACAATTTACACGGTCGAATACAACGATGGTGTCAGCGCACTGTCAGAGTAAACAACCTTATCGATTGCAGTCGGAAGTTAGTCTGGTATGGTTTCGTTTACAGGTTCCGCGTCTGTATGAAGCATTTTACCTGGTATAATAATGGAACATACTCTTCTTAACAAGACCAAAGTTTTTAACGACTCTATCAGCAGGATCGATCGCTCTTTAAATGTCTGAGAAGACAACCACCACTTCTTTCTCTGTGACCGTATCAAGCCTTTAACGTTTGAGGAAGGGTGAACATCTGGTCGATACAACCGCCATCAGGGGGCAACCGATCTCCTGTGTTTCTAATTGAATTTTCTCGAGGCGGAGAATACTTGCTAAAAATAAAAGTGGATGAAAACTTTGGTGCAAAAGCAATCGCTCTTATTCCACGATAATATATCATGAGAGACAGCACTAAGTCAATGGTTCACACTGACGCCTAACCGCCACAGAACCGTGAAGAAAAGAGGCAAACCCTGCACAGGAAGAGAGAAGAAAAAGAAGAGGAGGCAAAGGGACCTAACTAATAAGAACAGCTACGTCTATGGTAAAACATTCAAAATCAAGATGTCCACACCTTGTAAAAATAACAACCGATCTGTACGCGAAAGTAAGGCATCATCAGTAAACCTGTAATGAACAAGTGGGTATGCGTTCGATCCTCGTGCACCAAAAATTTAAAACCCTTCCTGAAGAACAGTTGAAATATAGTCCCAACAGGCATCGAACTGAAAGGACGCGGCAGGGTTTGGAAACAAACCGTATATTTCCAGCAATGTTTGGAAACATGATAATTAGTTAGTTCTAGCCTAATCTGGGACCAACGGCGGCAACCAAGAGAAGAAAGGAAAGAGTCGCGAAGTGAGCTCCATTCCATTCGGCGGCACTCAGAAGCGCGCCAAGCGAGAAGTGTGTAGAACCTTTGAGTGCATTAAACAATGCCCGAACAGGTCCAGGTTGAACGACCTTGAGGAATGGAGTAATAGGGGAGTCGTCAGGAAAAGAGCAAGCATTCGCTGCATGCAATTAGTTGCACGGTTGAAGAGAGTGGCACTGAGTTCGTATCGGGCCTCCTGTGGCAGGCGTACACAGAATCCTACATACAGAACTGACAGGCGAGAAAACACGGTTGTAGCCGGAATCCTTAGATAAGCCACACGATCGGTGGCCACTGTAAACCTTTTTTGGAGGAAAATTACGGTAGCCGCACATCAGTTGTCAAAATTAAATTCAGGATTTTATACTTTATCGGGGAGCTGGGCTTGTTGTTGGTTAAGTCCACTGAAGCGAGTCCATTAGGGGCGTTTTAATTTGAGGGTTTTGGATTGCTTCTGAGGCTGAAGTATGTTTGTGGCGTGCGAATCGAATATTGGGTTTGTAACTGCTACCTGCTGTGCATGAAGTGTTAGTTGCGTAGTTAGACAGGTAGCTTATAACTTGAACGGTTCTAGCCGGCATTCCAGGTTTATTGGTAATGTGGTGAACTCATATTTCCTCCTCATATCGGCTGAATCACCTCAAGCTTATGGTTAACGCTGCCTGAAGATGTCTATATCATTGTGGTGTAATTTATTGCTATATATATGTATACATATATATATATATACATATATACCGATCGTTCTCTGAGTATGCACCGGGATCGTCATCATCACAGAAGGCATTACGTCAGTGGTTCACACTGCTGCTTAACCCAGATTTCAGATCAAAAGGCGTGCGCAGAAAACAGGCATAATCAAGTCTAACTAGCAAACGACCTCAGCGTACCGATATAATCGCAACCACACTAGGTGGCATGAGGATGTATGTGCATTTCATACAAGTCACTCGCGTCTATCGTTCCATTGCTTTGGCTACCACAGTCCATGATTAGCAACATCTGGCTGTTGACAAACGTTTCTGTAAAGGTTTAAATGTGGCGCTGCTCTAGGATCCAACATGCCTCGATGAGTGCAAATGGACAAAGTGAAGATACGATAATATCCCTAATAGACTGTGTCATTACGTAATTTTTCTCACCAAACGATGGATAAGAGGCTTCATTGATAAATTATATTGAGTTACAGATTACTGGGAGATCGGTCAAAAACTGACATTCTTCCCGTGGAATCTGAAGCAATTCATGCTGTGTTTTTAGACCAACCGCCCCATTTTTGTGCTCGGGTCTGACGTTTTGTAGGTGCGCTGCCAAAGCGACAAGCGTCGCTTGGCTTGTCCTGGCTTTGTAGCCTTGTTATTGTTATTCCATCTCCTGTCAGCATGTCTTGTTCGACCGTTTTATCTGCAGGTATGGGCCTTTTTGAAGTCAACTTGTTGCGTTAACGAGATCGGCGTGGACAGCTCGTCTAAAAATGCCTGAATTGAGTTGTTTTGTTCCTTAGAAACCTGTTCCATCCTTAAGAATGATGCATCTGCAATGCGAGGGCAAGTAAGGAAACGACGTGCTAGCAATGTGCCAAGTGAACAGCGTGTTGAACTGATTGTTATTCGTACGGCCTGTGGTGAATGGGCGAAAGAGACCAATATCAAGTTTAATACAAAGTATGTGGACACCAGATCACACTGCTGGAACTCAGTGCGATCTTAGTTTCAGCGTGGTGCACAGTCATCGAAAAGCAAGCGTTTGCTGTCATGGACGCCTAAGGGGCACGTGGCCCTACTGATAAGGCTGCTCTACACGGCTGCTCAACAAAAGCGATTCGTGAGCGCTGATTCTTTAATGTCCACACGCTCCAATAGTCAAGTCAGCAGACTCCCTTACCGGACAATGATTGGGGTGTGGAATTGCCTTTTTTATTCTATGAAGACCACATGAATTGGCATATACGTCTGGAACTATACGTTTGCTCTGGCGCATCTACGATTCTGGTTCCACTGGACAATGTTGCAAATTACCAATCCTTTCACGCAATCTGTGATGACAACGGTGATAAGTCTAGCTGTCAAGCCCAGCCGGGAATGGCGCTCGTTTCCGTGGCAATACAAAAGTTGATTGATTGGATCTTAGTATATGGTTGTTTTGTGTACTGTCGAACGCAACACTTCTGTCACAGTTGTTTACTTATAATATCTGAATATGTCCCGGCAGCCAGTAGCTCAGACTTTGTCGTGGACGACCTCTACAATGTAGTCCTCAACGTTCTCAGGCGGACTAACGTTTCGGGCAAAGTTTTAGTTGCTAGCGCTGTGAACGCACAGTTGGGTCGTTTTAGTCTTGAGGAGATGCAGCGAGGCGCCGCATTGACGGTAGAAATGTTCGTTCGACTCATCAATGCGTTTACGTAAACGTTATCTGGCCTATGAATACAACAATGAAAGCTGCGAACAGAAACGAATAGTCGACCTGCAGACTGAGTTTTACTTGGCTAAGCGAACAAAGCAAGAAATAAGACTTCCTTCGTTGTTTTCAAGTTTTATTTCCTACCTTTTATTTATTGAACTGTCATTCCATGAATTCTTGACAGAATTGGCGGCAGTCCGAGCATAATTGATATTGTTGAGTGCTTATGTATGTACCTGCATCTTTTGCAGATGGCCGCAGGTTAGATTCGATGCCTCTTCAATGGATAGTCTGCCCTTGACTGTCCGCATCATACTTCGAGGCATTACTACTAGTCTATAGGCCACTGGGGTTCTGGGCAGAAATTTTCGCTTCCATTTCCGAAATGTTTTAGAGGTAGGACAGGCTGACCCTTTTAGTGTGAGTTATTCCTGGTGGATTCATTTTTTTACATACAAATAATGCGTCATCGAACATGGCTTTTTGGTATGAGTTGCACATAACGTGAAACAGAGTTGTGGCATCTGCGCCTATCATTGTCTACACGTCATCTGTGTTTTCATGCACGCGTTTGCTCCTATCTCTCTCTCTCTCTAGCTTTGGACGGTCCAGTCGCGTTATTCGCACAATCCACTAGGTGGTTGTTTGTCTTTTCTGTGTTTCTTCGGTGACTTAATATCATCTTGGTTTCCGATAAAGCTACGCGCTGTTGCCTTCATGTGTCTTCAGTTTGACGTGTATTCTTAAGTGTAACAGAAGTCCTAGTCTTGGGGTTATCAACTGGAGGTAACAGGATAACTACTGTCCTCTTTGGAAGCAGCTGGGCAATCTGGGCTCTACTTACGAGCGTTTGCATATGATGGTTCGGTCATGTCTTCTGTGAGGCCAGTCGCACAGTGGTCAACACTGTTGACGACATCCATGTCCTGGCTAGTCTGTCACAGCAGCTGAATCAAAAGACGCCCTCTCATAACTGTCGCCACAAGCGGCCTGCGCTGCATCACTTGTGGTTTGACTTACATGCCGTCTATCCGGTGTAAACCTGAAGGAATAAAACCTAACCAGCTAATACACGTGAAGTAAATGGTAGCCTAGTGTGAAACTGACATCCCTTACCTCTTGGAGCCGAAAGTAAAGAAACTCCGGTGGTAAAATCTAGGCTTGGAAGGAAGATGTTGAAAGTATTAAGCACGCGCTGGGAAGGACGTGGAAGGGGAACAACATTCGTAGTTGAACTAAGAACCGAAAAAATCTTCGGCACACGGCACTTTGAAATGATTCAAGAAAACTACAGGTGGAAGGCTACCGTGACTCAAGCTTCTCGAATGAGGAGCGGACGATTTACTAAATGACGAGATCACTAGTCCATGCGAACAAAAAGATGTCCAACTGACAACCACTTTGCAATTAGCGCACTCGTCGTCTCTTCGCTGACGATGTGTTATGAGTACGTTGATGACCTACCAATTCGAGACGGTCAGCACATTCACGGTCGCGTTCACTGCAATTAGATATTGTCATATCGCCACGTCTCATGACAGGTGTATTTCATTTAGGTGCGACGCAACCTTCGTTCATTGAACTTTCGGCCACTTCCCTCCACGACCTGAAATCGATGCTACGATGCAAAAGATTTGTTTGCATGGCACTGTGATGTTGCTCCTGACTGCCACGATTTTGCCTACCTGCTTTGAACTGCCCCTATAGTAACTGCTTAGGAATCCATTCACCGGTCATTCCACGGACGTGTCTGAGCCAACGAAAGTCACTGAGCATCGGTATGACTTCCATCCCGTCCATGTCCACTTGTCGATGTAACTCAGTGTTCGCAATCACATTCAACCACCGAATATCCAAAATTCGAATTAAACGTTACGGGTGGAAACGGTTCAGATGGCGCACATTCCGTTACTACAGTACCCAAGCTTTACTTGCATACAACAGCGTAGACAGCATCACTGAACGGTTGTCAGGCAGCTTGGTTTCCACCTTCACACTGTGTGTTTTCTAGTTCTCTTCACCTCTGTCAAATCTAGGTTGAGAGCAAATGAAGATTTGGAATCTTGGGGCAGGCTATTTACGGCCGCCCATCGAATGATGCCTGGCGGGTTCAGTAGGCCACCAAAGTGCTTGCGCTAACCTTGCATGATGTCCTCTGGTTGTGTACACGAACTCCTAAAACCATCGTCAGTCACTACTGTAGCATACTGGACTGATGAGATAAAAATCTTATAATTCCTTGTTATCGGCAATCGGCACAGCCTTGTATCGACCCAGTTCGCTTTCCTTTTCGATTGTCCTTGATTCCGTGGAATCGATGGCATGTTGGCGGCATACGTTCCGGAATGTGACCTTTATCTTTGCTTGTTGGGTCCATTATCGAGACGAACAGCACGTGCACGCTAAAACACCGTTGTATTTGAGTTCTCCAGCCTCCTGATATCCTACCTCCGCCGTTGTCTGGATTTTCTACAACGAATTTGGCTTGCAAACGTGAGCAAACAACGTCCGTGTCACAACCAGAGACACGCTTCAGTTACGTGGTACATGCCTCGCGAGTGTCGCATGGTCTCTGAGTCAAACAAATAATGACGATCGCTTCCTGGCTAAATCCAGGCAGTGTTGTCGCACGCATCCAGTTGGAGCCGAGTGTTTATGATAGCCAACTTGTGAGTGGAACACTGGTAAGGTGGATTGGTCACCATTCTCATTCACTGCGCCAGTGCCGTTGGGTCGGAGTACTCTCGGCCAGGCTACTTAGTCGTGTCCAACTCTCACATTGAAATCATTCAATAAACAATCAGTCACTCATCTGTGTTGAGCAGCTTACGATGGACAGCCTACCAAAGAACTGGTCTTTTGTGTCATCGGTGGCATATGGTTGTACCGTAAAGATTAAAAATGTAGCAGGCTTATCTCGACGTGGTTCAAGGGCGGATATGGTGCAGTTCGTCTGTCAGCATACATATGTAGTATTCATATTTGTTCTCGACGATTCATTTCCTCCAGTCAAATGGTGAGAAATGCTTTTCCGTGTAGTTGGACTTATCTTAAACGGCCAGAAGCGTTCCTGCACTACACTGTCGCGATGCCTCGATGTGTGGCATATTACTATACTTTTATACAAAGCGAAATATACCCTGTTTTTGGTGTGGGGCTACTGACGATCCTTTGTTGTTTTGGGTAACGGTCGTTCAGTTACTTTTGGAAATCTGTTATATATGCTTTTACATGGAATACGGCTTGTACTTTGACATCTGTTGTTTTTTGCGAGCGGCAGAGCGACGTAGTTTTTCGTATGTACAATGGCTATCATGTTCTGACATGCACATTACTGAATGGTTGGAGAAGTTTCCAGAAGTCCCTCCTGATTACTCTTAGGACACTAATTTAATGGTTATTCTGTTAGTTGACGCCCATACAGACCATTCCAGGTCAGCTGATTTGACAATCACTGAATGTGTGCGATTGATTCGCGGCTAAAGTCGATATTGCATTGTATTACGAAGTGTAAATTTTTATCGACATGTCTCGCAACTAGTATGAAGTAAAATAGTTTGAAGTGTGTGAAACGTGTTCATAGTCTGTTGCTCATGTTCACTGCGTGAGCCACCAGTCGATTTCAGATCCCTGTCCCTTCATCAGTTACCGCTGGACGTTTTCGTATTGGATCAACATAGTCAAGAAACAGTAGTCAAAGTCACCAACCAACCGCTGTTTGCGCGCCTCTACTCGTGTATGGTGGAACCACCACGTAAGCAACGGGACTATCAGATAACACACGTCTCAGGAGGGTATTGAGAATATATCCATACTTAACGCGATCGCATCATTAAATTCGTTGGCTCGGACACGTTCCTCGCATACCACCATCCCGTTTGACTCGTAAAGCTTTATTCTTGAAACACACTTCCGGTTGAACAAGACAACATGGCAAGCGGATCATGAAACAACTGATGTTGAGGCTCACCTCAGTCGGTTCGATGCGTATTCAAAGTTCAATACTTAGGGATGGTTAAAAAATTGTTAAATTTGACAGAGTAACCAGTATTAGTAGTGATAATAGATCGTTCAAGTGGAGAACACTTCATATCGTGAGTATAGAAATCCATTGTTCGTGTTGTGTGGCGCCGTGCTCATTTGTTCATCAAGTTCCGCGTTAAATTTTGTATACATTCATTGAGTTTTAGTGGTCGCGTACAAACCGTTCGGCCAGTCGTCCTTATACACTTCTAGATAGTGGTGTTCTCATTTTTCATTGTTAATCATAAATTATGTTACAGTTTAATGTTTCTTGTCGCCTGTTTCTGTTCGGGCGAGTCTCCAGGTCATGAACTAGAAACAGTCTTTGGGTATCGGCCAGCTTACTTGATGAATCGGCACTAAACAGTTGCCGTCGGTGTTGTTGGTAAACAGCAGGCAGCATCTACACATTATCTGAGGGTGAAACCAAGATAATTGGTCGCAGCTGTTGCATTCTGATAGACTTTTCAGTCGACCGCTTTAGGAAATAATCGCCATATTCAAGTTTCACGCCTGTTAGAGTCCGTCAGCAATGCATATTTTTATCGTGGCTCGGACTAGAACTCCGGCCACGCTTTCATGGATCAACCACCATTACTGTCACATTAGGCACGATCAAATCCTCATGTGTAAGTGCTAAACTACATTCGCTCGTGAATATATTCTCTTTCAGAAAGGGAATGCGACAGCTGCGGTCAATTGAGTGCTAGTGGCTGTATAACCGAATCCCCTACTATTTATCAGTGATATTCACGATGCATATTGGCTGTGTTCATCCGTTGGTAGTAACGATGAATGGTGAAAGATGCAATAAACACTTAGATAATCACGGCCCACTATAGCATTTTGTTATCTGACCAGCTGTCGATTCAGTTTTTCACTTTGCTGGGTATTGTGAATCTCAAGCGGGCGAATAGAGACCTACTCATACCACATTACTGTCATCACCAGGACAATCTGCTCACCAAAACATCTTGTAATGTATTTGTCAGTTTCCAGGACCGTCATCGATCGTCTTTTGGCACTGCTGTGTGCACAGCAGCTTTGAGGCTGCTACACAGCTATTCAAATTTTTCGCTCACTGATGTCATTTTGACATTACTTTTGGATAACAACGGTACAAACTTTTCCGGGTGTTTCTTTCTGCCACTTTAAATTATGTGGTATGTGCAGAGTGAGTTTTTTGTAAAATAATTAAAATTCACAGGTGCGTGCCTCGAGCCATAAAATAATGCTTTGAAACCAGTAGAAAATTTTCTGCTTAAAAACATCGTGAAGGTTGATGTCGTTAACCTCATTTCCCAAGCCGGAGTGACGATATCTAAGGAAGGTTACTAATTGTAGTGAAATGAAATGTCTCTGTAAGTTGTCACAACCGTAGTGCGTCGATATCTCCATCCGAACACGGTGAACAATGAAGCCGGAAGATTTCTTGAATAGGGTTCACTGTTCTTAGTGCAGAGCACTGATGACTTTTTACCATATATGACCAATCAGGGTCAGCCATAACGCCTAACCGTAACTGGTCTGTTAACTTGTTACCTGTCTCAGTCTAATGCCCATAAAATTTTGCTATAATATGAATTAGCGTGCTGCTTAGTCCCGTCGGGTCGACACGACGCACCTGCGTCAACGTCTTTCCACAGTCCTGGTTGCTGTCACCAGCAACGTTGGTCCATTGATCGCAGCTGTGCGACTGTGCCATCTTCATCATTTTTGGCTACGAACCACACCCTTGGGTAATATGGCTTGTACTGCTGTTCATCCTGACAACCATCCACAGAGTGGCGGAGAATACATTTTACACGTAATGACCACTTGAATTGGCGGACGTGCCACAGTAACGGGTAAAGAAAGTGAACAACGGAACTTCGTGAAAAGAAACCAACAGTTTTGTTGACACAAGCTCGCCATGGATTACAAACATATTGCCACATCAATGTTTCCAACCAGTTGTGTGGATTACTGCCAGCTTCTCAGCCACGTAGGTGGCATCTACTAAGTTTACTCAAAGGGAACGTCAAGGCTTTCATAGCCCGTAGCCACGGTGTCGCCCGACCGTCTTGCGTTCTCATCCACACGTATGATACGCTGGCTGACATCGCAGCGGTCATACTGATACTTCATGTAATAACTTGAACTTATGTAGGCATTCGAACCTCCCACTCCGGAGGTCTAAATATCTACAGCGTTCCTAGGGATCTCAATAGGTAAGTCGCAGAACCAGGATAATCACTTCCACTGTTTTCGTCCTACATTTGTTTTACTACTTCCCGCTTCTGTAAAACAAGGTTTTTCAGCCGTGCTAACAATCAGCAAATGACCCACACTAATTTCTTCATCGTTTGCACCTCTATACGCTTATCGAGGAGTCCATATCTTTCTGGAGTTGGGTATGTTTACAATGTCTAGCCCACGGTCGAGCGTGTCAAGGGATAGCGGTTGTCGTTTGTTGTGTACAGGGAAGACGACTTGGTCTATGCCGTTAGGATGATGCTAGTGATAAATCTTTAAAACGCCCTGATGCGGTCGCCTTTGTAGATACAGCACAACACAAGTTGAGTGGGATTTCTCCCAGTAACTATTTGGAGATCATTCAATTTTAAACGCCGCTCGACACAGGAAAGTGTAATTGCCTGTGCTACAGGAAAATAACCGTTCATCCATCTTTCGAACACTTCAGCTCCTCGATCATTCTGCATTCTATTATAGCTCCATTCGATTTCTGACGCTCTTTATGGCGGAATGTGATCTCAAAGTTTTATACTTATACTCTGTTTAGATGTTTTTTCTAGCGATGATCTGCTCAAAGAATTGCAGAGGCACTTTGCAATGGTAAGTTTTTTTCTGCCAGAGATTTTTCTTATTTTCTTTCGGACTTTATCATTAACAACTCACAGAAACCTATACGCACTTCCGGCAACCGTAACTGCATTGATTACTTTCTCACTGTATTCGATCTTACGACTCCGAGATGTTGTGGGGACAATTACTAAGTGCCTTATCAGACCAGATCGGGCGTTTACGTAACACGGTGTCTCCGATCACGACTGGCGTTCGCACATTTTGACTTCCTCCGCGTCATCATAAATAGTTTCCTGAAGGCAGTACAGAAGAGGTATTTGGTGAAGATTGGAACTTTTGTACATTGGGTCACAGGAAAATAATTTTGGCATGTAACCACTACAGGGCCGTTCGGGATATTTTTCGCAGATTGCTGATGGCAGTTTAATCTCTGATGACATACCGCATCCGAAAGTGCATGGTGCCAGGCAGACTGGCAGGGGTTGGCTGGTCCTCCTAGCAATACCAGATAAACTTAGTTGTACTTGGATGGTGTTGCGGCCGCGTTACCACTGTTGCAGATGGCCGGTGTACTTTTATTCAGCCTGAACAAATTGGATCAATAGGTTTCTGCTTAGTTGACTGTCAGACCGCTCACGTCCATAGTTAGCATTGTTACATTCGTTTCGGACACGTACTGAGTGGCGGAAATCCAGTGGATGCTCACATACCTCACATTTTGATTCCGCCAGACTAGTAGGGTTATAACAGATGGCCGCATATTACTAATCGGACTAATGTTCATCGTCCTGTTCTACCTTCGTAAACGGAGGAGCACAACCTACTGTTGGGAAAGTACGCGTATCCTGTGCAGTTGCGCAATGGAAACGAAAATGCCCTGGCACATTATCACTGTTCCACAGTCGTCGCATGCGTATCATTGCCTTAGATGAAGTCGCTATTTGACCAATGCTACCAGAGACGGGCTTTCGGTAATTGCCATAGCTTGGCACTGTTTATTTCCGTGTGCCACCTCATTGCTTGCACCTTGGAAACAGATTGAAAATACCCAGCGTCCTGTGATACAGCTAATGTGGCATCCAGAGAGTGTTTGGCCATGACATGAAACGGTACTTCCGCTGCCCTGCCACTCAAGTGCGTTGGAGGTAAACCTACAACCCGTATTGGGCTTGCCATAATACGCCTGTGTGACGCCGTGATTAGTCTGTCAAATATGCTTACAGCTCTCAAAAAACAGCAATGTCTATTCAACATTTTGGTCATATGCAAAATGTTGCGTGAAAATATCATTGCTAAAGCACATTGCATGATTTTGGTTTCACTGATAACCACTGCACACTGTAATGGTAAGACATTTGGTATCTATTCATTTTCGACAAGCTAAAAATATCGCACAAATAACCGCAACAAAATCCTGCGCAGAACGCGTAATTATAGCTGGGTTGGGGTGAACATTATGACCGAGTGAACTAGAGTCAATGGACAACATTTTAACGGGAGCGAGAGATCTCCTAGACTTCATTTATTTAACGATTGAGGTACGATAGCCAAAACGAAGAACCGACAGTAACATCTAAAAGCAAACAAAAACCAAAAATCACAACAGGTTTCACGCGGCTTGGGCCCATGTCATTCGAGGAGTCCACACTCGCTGGGTTGTGCCTGTCGCACTGGCAGTCTAGACTCAGAGGTATGGACGTGCCTGGTCTTAAACTTACTGAAATTAACCGGTAGCTCGCATGAAACTAGTTCACTCCATAAACAACACAGGAATTTTCAAACTCTTTGTTCATGCCATCATCGGGCAGCACGTAGTTCAGCGTTTGTCAAGTGGTATGTTTTAATTTGACGGCTCAAAGTATTCCGACAGCTATCTTGTAGATTTGCTGTGCTCAGTCCTTTTCGGCCGAGCGCAGTGGTCGTCGTGCCGCAGCAGTTGACTTCCGAGCATGTGAGTGATTACTTGTGTGATATTTTGGATCATCCTCGCGGATTGGGCCCATATGTACGCGACAAGCCATGCATCACTTTTAGTCCTAACTGTCCAACTACACCGGTGATGGTCATTTCCATTGAGGGGATCTAAAAGTGGAAAAGGGCGAGCCTTCTCAAAGCTAACTGTCCATTAGTGCAACTGGGTTCTCACATCTCGTAAACAACAGTGAGAATGTGTAATTGTCAATGTCGAAAAGACTTCACTTGGATGGCCCTGATGTTTATAAGTGGTGCTAGCGAGAAGTTGTACGCTGTGGAAGCAATGCCAGTGAGAAACTCCAGTCAGTCTAGAAGTTTTCAACGACGAATAAGTGAGCCTCCAATCAATAATGTCGAGCAGTATTGGAGTGACTACGCCAATACGTTGGAAAAGTCATCGTTGCCATCTGCCACATTGCCTGCACAGAAAAAAACCATTTTCCCACAGGAGTTTGCGAATGAACACGCCCAGAAGTCGAAAATTTAATCCCTCCGCACGATATGCGTGCAGGGAAGCGCTGTGGTAGCAAAAGTTGCGGAAACAAGAAGCTTCGTTATAGCGGCCACTTGGTTGTAATTCAATTATGATAGCCGATTCTATGTCGAATTCATTTTCTTTGCTATATTGCCACTCTACTCTATTAGAGTAGTCGGCGTGTGGTCCTCATCGAAATTCCTCAGGCATACGTACTCCATAAGTACACAAGAATTCCAAGACCAGCGGCCCATGATGGGCTCGAAACATGTCTCAAAGCAAGAACAAGATTGTCTGATTCTATCTACCCTCGATTCATATACCAGGGGTCGATCCAACTGCTGCAGTGAGGTTTAAGTTTCTTCGGCTTCCTTCGGAAGCATAGTTACCAAGGGGTCGTGCTGTCTTCGTGTTCACCTGTACGACGTTCCTCAATCATGCATACAAAATTGAGGCTTCCTATCGAAATCCGAGATATTCTTATATGTACTGTTTTAGTAGTCCGACTCGTAAACCATGCGTCTTCGGCTGTCGATTAACGAAGTACTCTTAAAACCGGATGGTTTCGTTGCAATGTGTATGTAAATGCCTATACGGTCCATATCTGCATGTAAGGCTTCAACAAGATATTTTGATGCAGTTTACAGGGTCCAGCTGTAACTGCTTATTTCGAGAGTAGTGTTTCTGCGTTACGGTTCTGCTCAGTTAGATTGCTGGTGAATTTGTTCGGCTAACCGTGTGGCTGATTACACATACGCTATGATAGTAGAACGAAGATAACACATTTAATAACGAGCGTATTTCCAGCCGGACTCACTTTAATGACTGTTCGCTCACATTTTTAAATGTGCTCAGTGCAGTTGTATTTCATTATTGATCCTAGATTTTGGGCGTACCCTATCGAATAGTTGCCGCCGCTAATTTTAGATGGTGGAAATAAAATAACGCTGTGTAACAAATAATTTTATGTTGTCCACATTTTTTCGTACTCTAGGTCATGTGGATTTGAATTTGAATGTATCTGGCACGGAGCGATTCGGGAAGTGTTGCGTGTAATTCGACAATATTTTCCCCGTCTCACAAAATCTTTGATTACTCAGCCTGGAGATGCGTTTTCGCTGGCAATAAATGGTGTCAGAAGGCCGGCAAGTACACATTTAGATGAGCTTTCGCGGGGTCGTGTAGCTGAGTCTAGAACCCGGTTGATTATCGGATTAGCGCGTGCTCGACTGCAACTGAATTTGAGCCAGCATTTGGCGGACACTTCTGTAATCAAGGCGCTGACTTTAATAGATGAATTGGACGCTAACCTCGCTCGTTCAGCTTCCCGTCTGCGCGCCTCTTACGGCTCACATTTTCCCGAGGTTTGTCGGCCATCATTCACAAACTGTCCGTGCTTGAGCGATATTGATCTTATTCGGCTCATAGCCAACTGCCCCTTCCGATCACTGTTGGCATCTGCCCAATCGAGAGATTTGGAGCTCTGTCTCACACAGCCAGAAATGGGTGCTTCTATCAGGATAGCCGCCCGAGATTCAATTGGTTGTGATCTTTTGGATGAAGATGGTGAGAGTCTCAAGATGTTCGCAGGAAAGCTTCTTAAAATGATACAGGCAAGTTATTGGTTTGTTTTTTGATACATGGCAGACGATCACATGCGCAGATTGCGAAGTCCCGTTGTCGTGCATCGTCAACTTGCACCTATCTAACCGTCGACCATCACTCATTGATGAATGTTTCGTTGTCCCACAATTACGAAAATTTTATGGCTTATTTCCGAGTTTTACGCAATCATTGGATAAACTGTTTATCACCGTTGCGCTGGAAATGAAAACAAGTTTCTGTGGTGATGGTTGCCACACCCTATATCGAAGGTTTAATAGAATGTTAGGTCATGTCTGCTGTTAAAAAATAGCCTAAGTCGGTAGCTTGTACCTTGTTAGCTTCGCCGTTATACATGTGGAGGAGCACTTGTATTCTATGTTCAGATCTGTCATCGTGTACATGTGCGGGCCGACTTCTGACGTTCGGCTCGCACCGATTACACACACATTTTACACTCGTGAAAAGAACAAAAGATCAGGATCAGTTGGCTTAATTGGCCGGGTCGCACTTGAAGTACAGAGACGCAATTCTCGATTCACTTTACGCTTATGCACGTACATTCACCTCGGCGTTGATCTCCCCCGGTGTATTTTTGCTAAATATCCTGTTATTCAAATAACTGGTTCTACCCCGAGTTTTCCATTTCTGTCAGCTCTCAGTCTGATGGAAATGAACACCCCACACAAGTGGGCAATAAAACTATCATGAATACATTCTGAAAACGAAGATACTTTTGTTACAAGACAATTTGAACTCATGTGCAGGGTAGCATCGATCGCTCGTGGTATTATCATCTGTCATTCTCGAAGGGGGTTGTTTACAATAAATGCTCTTGCAGTAAGTCATTGTGGCTCAAACGAGCGACAGAGTGATCCAGGAATAACAACTAACTACTCAGTTGGCCGAGCAGCGGCCCGTGCACCATCGCTTTCTGTGGTGGGAATGTCTACATTACCGGCGGACCCATCTTTACATGCGTTCCCCACCATCTAATTTCCTATGGCAAACTCGTGACTCATCTGCCCGCCCCCCAACAGTCCAGCCAATCGCCGAATTTCACTCTCTGACTCTTGGTTCACTGAGGTCAGTGTAATTAGACCGAGTGAGATGGAGTGGTGAATAGGTGAATAATTGACATTCAGAAAAGATAACGTAATCGATCGTTACAGACGACTAGACAACATAAACACATTGGTTCGCTCACTTTAGATGAGTGGATATTCGACCAAGATGCATGTAGAGGTCAGCTTACTTCATCCTCTTCTCGTATAGGGTCCGACTCAGCTAACCGATGTAAAATGCTCCTGGTCGCCTTTTTTCAATTGGGTACGTTAACAGATGACATATTCTGCTGTCTTCAATCCGTGTCCATTACCTCGTCGATGTTTACTCCCGTTTCTGTGTACTTTGATAAACCTGTTTACATGTGTTCCACTTTTTTTAAACATGTTTCTGTACATATTTTATTTCTTTGTCATTCCAGATGCGCGAACATTATACTGATATACTAACCCGCCGAATAGAGTCGCTTGTCCCCAATCTTTATGCTTTACTAAAATCGACATTGCCTCAAGCTGGAATCACTTCCTCCGACCGTTCTGCCGAGCTTAAATTAACCGAAACCTTATCAGCATCACTCGTAGCTGCACGTCTTATTGTCAATGCCGGTTCCTTAACCCGTTTGGCCAACATGCCAACTTCTCGCATCCTTTCTCTTGGCGCTTCAAAAGCCCTGTTCAGGTAAGTACACTTCAGAATGATTCATATGTATTTAACTCGTGTGCCTTTTCAATTCTTCGTGGGTTATCGCAGGCTTTCCCAATCCTTAGGAAGTCAATCTTGCAAACAGCTGTTTTCGGTGGTTCCCATCGGGTGTGAGATGTCCGCACCAAATTTAGTACCAATGAAGTTGAACGGTTTGGGCGTCGCGTTTAACATGTTATTGATAAACAGATTGAGAATAACACAACGTTACGAGCAAGTTGTAGTACTCTACGTTTCAACCACCCCGGGTGGCCTTTCTCAGGAGTGTTGTCATCGAAATGGAATTTCGACTACAACACTCCTGAGGAAGGCCTCCCGAGGTGGTTGAAACATAGAGTATTACAACTTGCCCGTACCGTTGTGGTTCCCATCAGGCTTTTACAATTACATGGGAATAAGTGCGAGTTATATATGAAGTTATAACGAGTTATACAAGACTAAAATTAAAGAGGTGGTACGGACCACAGTCTACTGAGGGAGGGTGGGAGTGTTGGTGAATGTATTGGGGTGTTACATGTGCTTGTCATAAGACATGCGTTCATCATTGCCAAGCGGTTCACGCTTGTTCGGATTTCAAGTGGATGTGGAATGATTGACCAGGGGAGGTGGAGGGTTTGTACGAATTGTTTTGGGAATACAGGCAGGGGGTTACGCAGTCTGATAGCAATAGCATCAGCGGTTGATAACAAAAGCATCCTGACAGCTGTGGGGCCTGCTTGACGAACCTTGTAAATGACTCGGAACGCTTCATCCGGGTCTATTCGATGGCCGGTGTTTATTAAGTGGGAGTCGAGTCGGTAGGTGTTCACAAACTCTCCCCGATGGCCGCCTTGTCGTCCTCCCAACGTAACCGGCTTGACAACAACAGGTAAGATAGTAGATACAGTCTTCCCCATCTGACAATCGCAATCGATCATGTGCTGCCGGTTGAACTTGACCACCGCTGTATACATGGACAACCTCCACAAACTGTTCGCCACATTGCGCTTTCCAATTTAATTACTTACCGTTAGTAACGTGGTCTGAGCGCGTGCTGGGTCTTTGTTTATGCATGCCGGTCGGTCACGCCATTTATGTTTTTGGCCCCTCCTTGTGCGCGCCCGGCTATTTGGCTATTCTAAGCTTAACCAGTGAAAATCCGTGAGGAACAGGCTTTGTTTCTTCATGATTATGGCAGTACTAGTCACATCTTTACGCTCCGTTTGAAAACCGCCGGTCATAGTAGAAGGCTAATATCTATTGTCTTTCAAAAAAAGAAAGCGACCTTTGATTTAGTTAACGGAACTGCACTCTGAGACGTTGCATCAAGAGGGGATGCGCCGGAGAAATGTTAACGTACTGAAAACGGTCCACTCCCAGATCTGTAGTTGTTTTGGGGTTTGTGGCAACTTATCACTGATGTTTAGTGCGACGAGGTTGTCCAACCTCCCTTTTCCTACTAAATTCTCCAGTAGGGTAAACATTACAGTACATATCTGTAGATTATGGGTTTTAATGGTGCAGAAGTGTTAATGGGTACCAGATTTTCAGGGTGTAAACGATAACGCTGTAATCCGTGATGATTTACCACGGGCCCGAATTGTCCTAGGTAGATTAGGGACCGTAGTTTGTCAGTCTGACTTTCAGTGTGTAGGTGTTGTGAGAATGGTGGTATCTTGCTACTTCTCTCACTCTTCGTGGTTTACATACCTCGGAGCTAGGTCCACTCTAGTAGTGTATGATAAGATCACAAATCGTACGCTACATCCGACGCAGACGTAGTGTCACTTTTTCTATGAACAATCAAGTGTGCAATAGTGTTATTTTGCGGCCGCGAAACGTAATCCATTCGCGTAAGAATGTTCGCACATCATCCGTTTTCGATCACCGTGTAGACAATGACGAGGTTTGTCGCCGTGAGTTCACGATGGACTCATTGTAGGCCACTGAGCATAAATCTCGTTCCACAAGCCCTATTTGATTGACGTGTCTTACAAGTGTCAACGTATCGTCTGCCACACTGTACCTTGTTCGCGTGTGGTGGGTAAGACCGGGATCGGCAGATTGGTGACCAACACTTAGCTTGTGTTCGGGGCGTGAAAGCGGTGACGTTGAATTTTGCTGCAACAGGGCGTTCTCGACCTCCCGGTTGATTTCCACAAGGCACATCTGGTTGAGGACGCCGCCTAAAATGGCACTCATGTATGCGCGCTCCTATTCACTTCTCTCTTGATCTTTCTCTCTCCCCTTTCACATCCCCACCACCTTCGTGTAACTTTTTACCAGTGACTGATCATGCTGACTGGATTGGCTATCTTGCATCCAACTTTGTGGTTCAGTCGAAATAAGTCATTGCTCGGTAGGTTTCCTGATATTTGAACTTTGGAGCTGCAGTACGGTTACAGCCTGGGAAGTCGTGTCACCTCTGTTAAGTTCAAGAGAGGCCAAATGGAGGCTTGCTTACAGTCGTGAAACTATTCGCTCTTCGAATTAATTATTTCAATGTCACTTTTACACACCGCCATTACTTGATTACCATTGGTCTGCTGTTCAGTTCGTTTAGGCTGCAAATGTTGAGAATTTTCATCTTCGTGTTCATCCACCACAGGAAAAGTGGAGCCGTTGCTGCTACGTCTACAGGATTGTTGGGATCCGCTAGTCGACTGACTGTTTATACGACCACAGGCGACAACTTGGAGCGCCATTCAACTACCACGTTACCTTTAAGCACTGTCGAGTTAAAAACCGTCAGTGGCAATCGTCTGCAGCCGGACGTCATACGTCGGCGTGCAGCTCGTCTACTGGCAGCGAAATCGTCCTTGGCATGCAAAGCGGACTGTTTCCGAAGTCATAATCCTCCAGACAAAGAAGAATCCCCACATGAGTCAGCCGAAGATCCCCGTTTAACCTCCGGCGCTTTTGGCATCGAATTAGGTCGGACTGTTCAGAATAACCTAAGAGTCTGGGCTGAAGCCAATGGCGTACACGTTGATCGGACAGAGGATCAAAAAAAGGTCAGTGAACTCAGTCGGTCACAAAAGTATCTTTTTATTGATTGGAATGGTTTTTCGGTGTTCTGCTGTAATAAGAAAATCCTTAATAGTAGACATACCAGATGGCCTACAACGGTGTTCACCTCAGCGTCTTCAAATATATGGCCTGGGAGACATATATTCGTACGCAGACACCGCTCATGTTTGTAATTAAACGACTGCAAAGGGTCACAGAGACGTATTTTAATGAGAGGTTACCACATTCGGGAACCTCCAAACTAGCGTGTTGACAATCAAGACCTCGTGTTTAGTGTCGTGTCTAACATTTTATTCAGGCGACGAGATTGCTTCTCAGGTTGCATCCCAACCTACGTCATTTACCAGGGAGATTTAGAAGTGTGTTCTCCATACTACCCCGGCGATTAGGTAGGCATATGTAACCTTCTTCTTCTGATGTTTCAGATCCAACGAGAGAGACGGAAGAAATACCGTAAAGCGAAACGGAAGGCGTGGCTTGTACGGAAACTGTCGAGGGCAGCGACTGGACCTCGATCCTCCATGGGAATCACTAAATATAACCCACACCCTCTCATCCAGCGGTCGCCTAAAACTCATTCTGATTCTGAAAATTGGACTGCATTTAAAGACCACATGGATGTAGACATGGACGACACATCTACGCCTCCTGACGATAAAGAAATGGCAAATACAGTCATGAAAGATGAGGAAGACTCAAATGAGGTCATACCGACAATGTGGACGACTGAACGGTTTCTTCGCTCTAAAGCAAAGCGACTCACTGTTATGGGTTAGATTGCATTGTAACAAGTTGTACATAATCTCACAAGAAAGCTATTTGTCATTCTCCATGATAAACTATCTGTCGATGCTTCCTTTTTGTAACGATATGCACAGGTGGTTTTTGACTTTGTTAGCAGTTTTAGGTAGTTTTCTTCTCCGGTTGAAAGAACAATATGCTCCGCATGGCAGGCAACTAGCTGGCATCCTTAGCTCATGGCCTAATCATCTAAGCCTATGCAAACTTACGATTGGACAAGGGAATTCGCCTGTCATTCGCGGCTGACCGATGCGAGGTGAATAGATGATGATTCGGCATAGGGAAACGAAGTCGTTCGCCGAAGAGTTGACCACTTTAGATCACGTTCGTATGCCGGGCTGGGACCATCATGACTCAGAGTCGGTGGCTGAGGACTGGGTGAGATGGCAGCTGATTGGGTTCAGTGGCGTGAGTGTTGCCGTTTAGACGAGTTGCTTGTGAAGTGAATTTATTGGCACGGGGTGTTAAAAGCCGTGGAGAAGCCTTCTTGCTGGTGGTGCCTGGCTATCCCTTAAAATCCGGTTTGTTTGCAGAGCGCGGGCATCTTGAAGCTGAATGTCTGAGTATAGACGTTTGTTTTTGGCAGACAGGCATTCTCTCCTTTTTTGGCTCGGTCTTTCCTTTACGGAAGTTAAACATCCGTGCAAACCACTGGCGCGCTGCTGTTTTTGATTACCGTGAAGAGAAGATGGTCTCGGTACTGTTTCCTCAATTAGTAACTGATGAAACGTTGCCACCATAAGGTGTTACTTGCCTTTGTTTTCACGTTTTTGATAACAGCTCTGGTTGAACAGCCCTTGAAGGGCTGTGTGACAATAAGTATCCAATAACACGAGCATATGAATACATTTCTGTTGTTTGTTACGGAAGATGTTCGTTGCGCACCCTCTTGGCTGTACCGAAACAGCAAGTCTTCTGCCAGTTCGCGTGCATTTGTAAAATCGTCCTGAGCTTATCCACAAAACCCAAACTAACCACGCGAACGACGCAGTCGTCCTAAGTGAGCTCGGTATTTCAACATGTTCTGCACGATCCACAAAAAGTGGTCTCTTCATCGGGACAGACGGTCGTTTCAATCTGCTGCGAACGCGCACTCCCCTGCATTCACTGGACTGCATTTCCGTCCTTGTCAGCAGTTATAATCTACTGGTGAAGAGCTGATTTAATTGGCTGGTCGTAGCTAGTGTGCGTTTTGTGGCAGGCGATCGTTTTCCAATTGCACGACGAATCATTGCTTGAGGAAGTGTGACCTAATGCTGCACGATGATTGCTGAACAACCACTACACCAAAATAATCAACCAGGCGGTCAGCAAGGGAAATGGACAGTGTCTGTACGCACTCTTATCGGAGCCAGAAAAGGGACAGTGTGAATAGAAATATCACGTATGCAGTCTGGTAGCGCTTCGCTCAGTTGATTTGCCACTTTGCTACCAGTTGTCTTTAGATTGAACAGTCTCCAGAGGGGATTCTGGGGATTGAGGTAAACCGTCGGGTCTATCCGTTCCCGGCCAAGTTGTAATAGCCTGTGCCATCGTCTTTTTCGTGGGTGGTGAATATGTGGCACTTGGGACTACTTCATGGAAGTAACAATACACTAGGCTTAACGATCAGCCCTACTTCCGTCGACCTACGGGCCGTCAGTATGGACAAGGTCGAAGTCTGCGTTACCATAATCTTCAGCTAAAAATTAAATGTTATGTGCGCTGCGCCTTATTGCAGCTGATTATTGGATTTTTCGACTGTTGGCTCATCGATGTACACGCTCAACCGGACAACAGTCTATACCCCGATCTTCGTGGCCGTCGCTTTGTCCCGAGGCATCTAAGCGGACTATTCATTACTTATTAGTGTCCCACATTGTCGGATTTTATTACGAGTGAGATGACAGCCTTGACGAAGCAGCTTGGAATGTTATGCTTGAGAGCGAACCCCAGTATCTAAAATGAAAGAATAAACGTCCCCATCTTTTGCATGAGGTATTCGTTACCGTGCCGCAAGTGGGCTGCCAAAACTTCGGTAAGAGCTCGCGGTAACTACCGTACTTCTAGAGGGCGTCATTACCAGTGAACTGTTACCCGATATACAAGAACGAGACCGGTTTTAGGTTGCCGGCCCAAAAGGGCATCTTGAGTTTGAGAGCTTCATTCTAGGAATCAATACCACAACTGAGAATGAAAAAAAGCGCTGTTTGTAATCACGTCCGAAGAAGTTAGACTGACCGAGAAACCTGATGAACTTCTTGCGTTGAGGTGGAAGTAACCACCTGTTCCAGAACCCAATAAAAGTCACGACACCAGACTGCGGGATGCCTGCAAAGGACATAGCGAGCCGCTGTGTAGCTTATCACGACGCATCATTGCAGTTCAACGTACGCACAGGCAGTTCGGCTGCAGACGACTGAACTATTCAAGTTCCTTGCGGAGCAACTATTGACCCGCACTTCAAGATCCGCAAGGTGCTCTGACTCTTGAAGCATAAAAGTTTCAGACGCAGACAACCTTAATCTGGCTCCTTGACGGGATTGTGGCGCTGTACTTACCTTATTGGTGAAACAGGGTCGTAAATGTATACTCTCGGAGGTCTGTACAACGCTGTTTGTGTCAAAAAAGTGTCCACGTAGTGTTTACCCTAGCCACCAAGCGATGGTTACATTCCGTAACGCCAAGGGCCCTAGGTGGCGTGACTCTTCGCATCCGAAGGGTTAAATAAGATAAACCGGCAGGTTTCTCTCTCGGTTACAATGATCGAACCTTGTTTTCCCTGTGCACCTGGATGTACACGTTAAGGGAAAAACAAATCTGCCATTCCAGACACGCATGAGGAATCGATTATATCGATAGGGTTTTCTTGTCTTGTGAAGAAGGGCACAGTCGATGGGTCGTAGAATTCTTTCAAGCCTTCTACAGACAATGATTGGGGCGGGTAGGCGCGTGTGGGACTTTCTCGGATTCTTTTTAATCACCAGCATCATCAGATGAGGTTGCCCACTTTTACCTTCTGTTTTTGTGTCAGGGATTACACCTTATGGGGTGAATGTATCGGTGATGTCTCATTCAGGTGAAGTACTTCGTGACTTGGATTGTGCTGACGGCATCGCCTCAGATCACTTTAAATAGGTTAGTGATACTAGATTATTAGTGTGAAACGTGCCTTGCCAACCAAAACGCGTAGGAACTGATTCGAGATTGCCTGTGACCTTTGTCTACATCCACCCTTCGTAATGGCATCCCGGAGTTGTTTTTTATCTGGCTATTCGTAGGTGTGAATGGAGCGATGAACAAATGCACTCCAAACGCTGAATAAGCATTCTTCAGTCCGTGACAAAGTAACGACGCAGGACTCCTCACGGAAATGTGTGCTATTCATTCTTCAGCCGTCTTGGCAGTTGTGAAGTTTCATCTACTGGAGAGGAAAGCGTCCGCCGACCATCCATCTCTGGTCGTGTACGGTGGCGCAATGAAACTGTCAGAAAACATCTCCAGCTGTGGCATTTTGGACATCTTTATACTTGACACGTTCCTCTACTGTCAGTTTCGTTAATCCACTTACCCTTCCTATGTCTCCCTACCGCTTGATCACCAGAACCCCATTTTAGGAATACGGCATCGGCCGGAAAGATAGCGCGGCAGCCAAACGACGGTCCATCACCCAGGCACAAAACTGACGTCGCGGCTCTCCAGTCAACGCATCGAACTACCCAGACTGATAATCCAAGGATTATTAACGTGTAAGGTTGGAAAATCTGTTAGTTATGACAATCGTAATCGGTAGCGAACACACTACACCTAGAATGGATTGCCCGGTTGTCTACTTATTTCACGTTGTACATCACTGCAGTTATTGTACCAGGCTGTTGTAAATAAGTAACTCGACGATGAAGCATTGGAAGTTAGATTGCTCCCCAGTTTTTTTTTAATTAAGCTGGGCTTTAGTTGGCACCACCGAGTGCTGTTGTGACCAGGAATAACGTGGAAACCCAAAGGCGAATTATTTGACGCTGTCCATGGCCAGACCCGCAGTGATCACTTCCGAAAACCTACAATACGAATGACAAAAGCATAAAATAGAATGACTCCGCTTGGTAAAATGAGGTGTCCGGGTCAGGCCACGGTAACTTCTGGTTAAGATGGGTCAGCCGATAATCGAGGACCAAAGCAGTTGCACGCAGAACACTGTTTAAAAACAACATTTTCAGCCACATTACCACGGTATTTCATACTGATGCTCGATTTCAAAGTGACTACGTAAGTGAACCTGAGCAAACACGAATCGGGTAAACGACCGCTGAAAGTACTCTACCTAACGGGTCGCACATTACTCAGCTGGAGTCCAGGGTGTGCAGCACAACAAGAATTATGAGGTTCGTGAAATGCCAGAACCGTGATTGTGGGTCGCGCCTACAACAAGACTTGTAGCTTATCAGAGACAGCTCACTGTGAACAATCTGCACACGGTCAGCAACGAATTAAGTTATCTCAAAAATGGAAGAACAACTCAACGGCACTAGTAATGGTCATATATATTTAAAAGGATCCAATAACTTAAGTGAATAACTCAGCTTTCTATTCTCTCGTGACTACTGTGATACCGTGCATATTCGCAATCTCTTTTTTCAACGCCTGGAACAAAGTGTAAAAGAAGGCACGTACAACAAACCTCCTTCACCGCTCTATGCTGAGCTAAAACCGACATGCCATGAAAGTCTTCAGATTCTATGAATACCCGATACATTGCGCCGCAACCTCCTAGGGAATGCGCATAAGGCAGCTGAAAAGCTTACCACTAACATCTGAAACATGAATGGTTCGCGAACGCGGGAAGCATCGTCGTAAAACAGATGCGATAGCATTTTCGCCAACGGTGGAAAACAGGCGCGAGCACTTTGCTACATAGGATACCGGTAACTTGAACAGAACCTATTGAAAGCAGACGTTAGGAAAAGAAGAAACAATCAGAAGCCAAAGGCTAGGGGCGAAGAAACTATTGTTATATTTGGATCACTAGTTTACAAATGTTCACGACATTCACGCGCCGAAAATACGAGTCTATTGGCGGAACCGTTTTGTCTCCACATCGAATTGCATCAACTCCGTCATTGTTCCTCCACGGCTGAAAATCTTTTTATATTTTACCGCTTCCTTGTATTCAGGTAATTGGAGAACGTTGACCGGTATATTAGCGACTGTGAAGGTTGCGAATGAACCTGAAGAGAAACCCACCGACAGTACGAACAAATACGTATAATAAGCAACCAACAGAAACCACAGCCAAACCCCAACCGACACCCATTTTCCATAAACCGTGGGGGGCAATGGCTTCTTCCAATGTGCGACAGAAACTATGCCTGTATAATGTTTTTACTTCATCCAGGGTAAGGTTTGACCAAGGACCCTCCTCTTTCTTCCGTAAAGCAGCTATCTGAAAGAACAGGTTGAGTAATGGGTAAGCAGACTTCGTCGGTGTGGTTCTGAAAGCGTATGGGAGGATACGGACAATTGATGTCATCCATGTAGTTCAGAGTGCCACTACGCCCGAATCCAACTATCTCCCGGTTTCCAATGTGAGGAAAGTACTTTTTTTCCAAAGGTGACAAAACTGATGTGGCATATCTTTGAGGGATCCTTGACACCTTTCCCACAGCCGAAAATGAGCGGAAAACATACCCTACAGACATTGCGGGGCGAACGATTCGAATGACCGCGGTAATGCAGTTGTGTCAATAGACCAACGAATTTGTGACGGAAGCAGTAAACAGAGCTCTTGAGAATTCCGTATCTGCAGCCATAGAATCACAAGGCGGCAATCGTAACTGGGACGCAGAAAGTAGGTACAATGTCTAAACTAAAGTAACATCCAATTTTTCAATTTCAAATCCAGGACTTGGTGAAGGCCAGTGCCTGTTGACGTCCTGATGCTTGACTGGTGTGGTCCGGAGATTGACCAGACTGCGTTTTCTGTTGATGTGTTCAATCGATCAGTGACGACAGAAACGGAGCTAATGGAAATTAAGTAACAGGAAGCATACCACATCTACAAATCCGCAGTGAAGAGGCATTATGATCACACACTAACCGGCCACGTGAAACCTTTACTTGGAGAGTATACACTCCTAATGTATTACTCTGGGCCATGCTGAATATGGAATTTTATAATGGCTAGTTGTTGTGGTCTGAAAGGTACAGATCAAAAGCTGATGGCCTATCTTCATAAGACTTACCTCAGATGCTTTTAACTGCCTTAAAGGTGCGTCTTCGCACTTTCCTAATCAGTATTTTGTCATATGAAGCGAAGATAGGCAGAACACGACTCTATTCTAGAGGTGTGGGCAGGAGAAGCTGTTGTATATGGTTCAAAGCAATGTACACCAAGTTGACAGAAAAGCACTTTCCCTAGCGCGGGAGCATTATTAACCTAGTTGATATTTACCGTGACGTTGAGTGATCTCTAAGTGATAAGAGAGTTCAACGTGCCGTGATCCTTCTCGGACAGTTTCAATTGATGTGGCTCTCTTTCCAGACAGTGGACGGTGTTTGTCGAGTGACGGAAATGTGTAACCACGCGTTTTGAAGTGGTGAATGCAAGCTTAATGAAATGGGGCTGGTCGTATTGACTGGTGAGATGACTCTGTGGGGTTGCTGTCGTCAGAGGTTTTCAAGGCGCGTTAAATCTCGACGTCATCTGTGAACAACATCAAGGACGGGATCGAAATAATTTATTTATTCACATAGGTGGGGAACAAAAGCAGGTCATGTGAAAAACTCTGTGACTTGTTCGCCAGCTAGAAAACGAAAGTTCAGGTGCATTTTCTACTGCTGGTCAGTGAGAGAAGACTCTGACCATTGAGGGATACTACACATCGCACCGTAGTGGTGCAATAAACCGAGCAGAACAACGTGATTCACCTGTTAGATAGCTTCGACAGCTCATCGGTCCAGAAGATGTTAAGAGATGGTAGATAGCTATTGAATAAATAACACCCGACTGCTCCTGACACCTCAGGGATATTTGAAAGCACGGCAGTTTGATGGCAACCAAAAGGGGGACTCCGTCTGCCATCATTGAAAATGGATGTGGCGTTTGCTACTTTCCGAGCTCCAGGTATAACTTCTTTAAAAAAGTATAACCGAGTAACTGGCTCAAGGGGGCGCGATCTTCTCTAACGCCTCGCAGCCAGTTTTTGGGAAAGGGTTAGCTGGACCATGGGAACTGTCTCAAAGTCGTTGTATCCTATTCAGAACTGTTGAGTGAGAGGTATCCACGGTGTCTGTCTTTTAGTTGGATGGCAAAAGCCTGAAGGGAAACAGCATGTGAACGAAAACACTGCTGTGGAAATCCGCAAGGACATAAGCAGATTCAGCGTTCGAACTTGTGTTTTGCAGGATGGAGGAACTGAGGCACCCCACTTTAGCCTTTAGGGCTGTCAATACGAACTGAGCTTGGTTTTCCGTATCGGCGACGAAGCGTTTGACAGGCTGCTACTGATGTTGAATTCGGTTCCCGCGAATGGAAAGCTGAAAAACCACGAATCAGTGTACATTTTTCCCGGTCTTCTGGTCCAGGTAATGGCTAGCTCATCCATTCACGTCACTTCTGAAGTAGTAGTTGAGGAGTGCTACAACGTAGATGTCACTGCTTCTTTTTGCGCTTCCTGGCTGCCCGCGGAACGAATTCATCATATTTAGATGGCCTAAGTGATTAATACACAGCTCGTCAGCAACGTGAAACAGAGCGCGGTTACTCTAAGTTTGTGAGGCCATATGGGAAAGCGGCACCCCAACATCCCTTTTGTAAGTGACTCTACGCTTCCCTGAATCTGTGCCGACAAGGTTGGTACTTGGGACGAAACCAAACAAAACGGTTGCAGGGTCTTTTAACCTAGCGGCTCGATTCTCCCTGCTTTTCATCTGTGTGGTTCTCGCTATTATTATGAATAACGTCCAAACGTGTGGACTTCCGGTCGTCTTGGCAACCTATGGAGGCTGACGTACGTTCCGTAAAGCTCGGAACCTCAGCAGACGCTGAGCGTGCTTGCATGTGATTCAAAGTCTCCATGTACAAAATTTCCGGAAGGTTTATCTCGATAATATTCAGGTTGCCAAGCAGGTGGTTAAGTGAGAAGCTTAGGGAGGTCAGAATCTCCAGTTCAACCGAAAGTGATTCATCTTCCACAACACTTGAAGATGTGGTCATACTCCACTAACCAACAAGCTAGATTCGTCAGACGAACGGAAAACGAGACTTCTTCAGCATAGTCATGCTAAAAGGCCCGCAACGATCCCAGTGGTGATCCCGGCTCTTCAGACGAGGCGCCAAAGCGATAGTAAAACATCGCAACTTCTCCTGACTGCGCCACGGAGCTGAAAATGAGGAAAACAGGTATACGCCTACTTCTAATGTGTACGTAGGTTCACATTCAGGTGACTGTGTGTAGAATGCCCGGAAGGGAAACATAAACACACGTGTGTGCGCATTAACGCTCGCTGATGCTGAGCGGGGATTCGGGTTAACCTTGAAGGCAGCCACTGTATTACCACCCATAGCACGCTCAGTCAATGTGTTTTAGGCCTTGCAACCGCGCACTGAGAAGACGTTACACCTCAGATCCAGTCTGCTGCTTTGACAGGGAAAGTTGGCAAGGATCTGCGTAGATTATAAGGCTCCTCAGAAACACCATTGTTGATATTTCAACGCCTCTCTGTCTGTGGCATTCCGGGGGATGATGTTTGGCTCAAAAGCACACCCAAATCAGGATTCCATACTCAGTTCCCGAAATGCCGTTTTGGGGTTATCTCGAAAGCCTCCAAGGTAGGTATTTCCTGTAGTAGATGAAGAGGCCGATCGAGGGTCCATTGTTGAATGCAAAGGCGGATAATTTTATCACACATGATTTTGTAAACATGACAGCTACACTTCAACGGTCGTTTTGGAATTAACAGTGCGCCATTTGCTTTCCTGGCGTTTGACTAGGTGTCGGGGAAACTCGGGAGATTATACGAAATCATGGTGCCATGGTTTTTCCCTACCGAAGGAGTAAGACAGGTCACACGCTTCTCATATCTGTAATCTTGCAGTTGCTATTTTTGAACTCAGTTGGGTTCAATTTGAGCTATTTTCGTGGAGTTGAGGGGCAGCCTGAAGAGTGCTAATTCTAGAAGTGCCACGGATAACACACCGAATCTTAGTACTGTGCGCAAACAGAATCAGGAGAAGGATATACAAGAGAGCAGGTCAGTGAAGATCGACGGAAGTACAGATCCCATGAAACTTCGACGGGACTTATTAAAGCAGAAGATAGGAGGAACTAATCCATACAGTGAATGAACAGCTTGTTAGGTAGAACTCACGCCACCGAGAAAGGCTGCTTCTAACTCCTTAGGGGTGGAAATTGTCCAGCAGGTCCAATTGAGCCACACGATCAAAGTGTTGATAAGCTAGTCATACGGCACAAACCCTTTATTCAATATCATTTGCAGAAGTCCATTGGTCCGTAGTCAACGACGACTGATGCATGAGCGAGCGCTGAGAAATCCGTGTCGCCAGTCTCAGACAAAAGCATATGACGATAACACAGCTAGATGACGAATCTCACAAGATGGGTTCGACTATCCTGGACACAGAATGTAAAAGAACATTTGGATGGTAGTTGTGAGGCTGGTTTCTGTACCCACGTACATGAGGGGGCAATGTGTACTGACATCCAGCCTTCAAACACCGTTCACCAACCAATGGACTATGTAAGCAAGAGGCCTGATGAGGAATCCAGCGGTATAGTCCCGTTAGCAAGGACTAAATGGGGCGTACAGCCATGTCCAGGGATGGTAACTTTAACTTTCCGAAGCTCATGAAGTACAGTATCCACCTTCCTGTCGCCCATGGAAGTCCCGTCAGGAATGTCGCCACTACATGTCGCAGAATACTTTGTTCGCAAACACAGTGTTGTACAGGTTAAATGGACACTCAGAAGCAGTTGCAGGCTGGTTGGATTTGGATTTACGGGTTTTCGAAACAAATCCATATGGGCTTCTGAGGTCATCAACAAATCGCTGGGCTTAGTCTGGCTGGATCACTCTGGTACACTGAATTAGAAGTCGTTCCTAGAGGTGATGGCCGTCTAAGGCACCTGACGTTATGAACCGTTGCCACTTCAGACGTACTGCGCAAATCACCTACTACGTCAAGATACACAACCGCTGTTGCACTGTTCGTGGAGGAGTGGAGTCAAGTGGTGTTGAGTGATATGCGGCTCTGCCAATGGTAGTAGCAAGCGGGTAGCAAATTCCATCAACAAAAACTGATGAGTCAGCCCGCTCCTAATGTGTATCGGGAAAGGGTGCATCAAGCTCATTCACCCTTTTTTTCGGAAAGTCCTCTTGGGTAGGTTTGGTGACGTAGTAACCTCAACATTGCAGATAAAATTGAGTGGTGTTAGGTTGTAATTGCTCAAGCTTACCAACGTGTCCACCATTCAGTCGTCTAGCATCAGTTCCCCATTACTGTGGGCTTAACCTAAACGAGAATGTGCATGGCCTTCCCACTACCTCGCGCAGTTTGTTACATGAGTTAATGATACCTGCAGCCCGAACCGTTGTTGGGAGCATGACAAGCGTAGAACTGGCTGGGCCTTTGCATGTACAATTTGTGGGGGGTTAAGGTCGTCCATTACTAGAATATGTATGTAGCCTAGGGAGGATATAAAGTCGATCCTGGAGATGATTGCATAGGCGCGTTCAGGGCCGTTCATGCCGTTCGACAAACTATCAACGCCTTGCAATTTGGTGGAGCACCAGTCTGATTCTGGAATGGCAGTGAATGTTGGGTGACATTGTGAAATAGCTTGGCGGGAGTTGCGGACACAAGTGGCACCGCCGCCCTTTTGTTTATTGTCCTACCACCTCGACAAGTAGGCATGTCTACTACATCGATCTCGGGATCATGGTGATCTAGTGGGAACGGAAGATTGATATGTCGATAGCCATACAGGACGGGGAATTCTGTTAGATTGTTGTTCAAGACTTATGTACTTATGGGAAGCTTCGAGAAGATTCACTCAGAATAGGTGCAGGTTACTTCAGTTGGGGCATCATATTTTTACTTGCTGGTTCACAGTCGACTCCAGCTGAGCCCGCTGATGTGTGTTGATTGAATGTAATTCTCCATGGGCTAATACCTAAGCGACAAGATCGTGCCACCCAGCCAATCCTCCAACTTCTAATCTCGCCCTGAGACAACCAGGATGGAAGACGATACAACCTTGTGTTTGGTTGTGCTTATAGCTGAAGGTCGCGCAGATCCAGACTGAAAAGTCTGCTCTTTAGTCAATTTCCATTTCTGCGGAATGTGGTCAAAGACCAGTCGTTTGGCTCTATCCTGGAGTTCTTATGGGACCACTACAAAAATTTGGAATTACATTCCGATTAAGTTATGCAAAACTACAAAAAAGAGGTCTTCTTCAAGGGCGGTAATAACTTAAGACGTTAACAACTGAGTGCTGTGTAAAGCGCTGGACCACTCGCAGCTGCAGAGTGAAGCCAGACATATAGAACTGCCAGTTGACTTGCTCGCCACGCCCGGACAAATAACCTAAACAGACTCCAGTAAGATTTCGTGACCGGAAAATTCGACAAATAGTGCCGACCGCACCCAACACGGTAACCCAAAAGATGTTTAGCGCAAGCCTTGCAAAGGAGGCAGCGTCGAATCATTAATCTGACACGCGCAACAATGCCAGAAATTGAAAGCAGTCGTCTTGATGCGAATCGTTATAAGGGGGCTAACAGTAGCTATTGAACCGTTCGCTAACGATCCAAGTCCACACCGAGTTACGCGTAATCTGTTGATCCAGTAAATGCCTCTCAGTATTCAACGACAGAGATAATCTATCCTCGAAACGGTTAACGACAAGGCGGCCGTAATAACTGGATTTACTACGGTACTCGAATGTGAAAATCCTTAGAAATCAAAGAAAGTGCCCGCACAACAAATTAACAACCAGGCACCGATCAACAACGATGGACGATAAAACGGGTTGAGCTCACTCAAACAAATGGTCATTGGTTTGGTCAGAGCTAAACGACTGTTCATGCATCGAGAAGCGACGGGAATCGTAAGTTACTCAAAGAGAAATATGGAAGAAAAATGTCTAATTTCGGTATTTGGAAGTTTACATGGCTCGGACTAAATAGGGGTCAAAGTAGTTTGTGTAAGAACAAAGGGGAATAATGTATATCATTTGAGGAAGAGGGTAGAGCGTATAGCCACCTTTCAACATCAAGCAAACATCAGCAATCTCAAAATAACGCAACAAACCTTGACAAAATCAACAGTTGTCACAAGAAAACAAACCAGCGACATGACAGCCATGCCCAATCAACCACCGACAACGAAACCTGTTCACATCAGCCCGACTCAGGTCATTATATTCAAATATCAAAAGCAACCCCCGAAAGCTTTCCTCGATAAGAGGCTTGATATTGATATGGACCACCTTGCACTTGGTGATGAAGTAGTTGCTTGTGTGTGTGTTCCATGATTGCTGTGTTAATAGAACATCGAAGGTCACGTCCCCTGCCCTATTTGTCCCCTTCTCATCCATTCGTCTCCTTACGTTGGAACACCTTTATACTGATTACGAGTTTTTCTTGAAGTCTGACACTACCACTCAAGTTACGCGCGTGACAAACCATATCTCCTGTGAATGTTGATCTTGATGTGCTGTTGAATCTTCATACCGTTTGCTTGTAGAAGCTTGTTTCCGCCTAGTTCTTCTTCCATACTTTCCCTTGACGGACCTTTGTATATATGTGCCCTGGTTTTATTTTTGCCTGTCCGCTTTGCCATTACATGACTGTTGCAGTTGATCATATTTACGCCAACCCTTATTCTCGGTACTTGTATATTTGGTGGATCCAATATCGAGGTTTGTTGTTATCTTCCACTATTTGGTTTATCATATTGTTTTTGAACATTAGCACCTTATCCATAAGGAACTCGCCAATACGACCGTCTTTCCTCTTCGATCCGAATCGGCTGCCCGGCGGGGCTCAGAATTTATAGACGCTCGTTACTTACAGACGCGACTATCTTGGATCCAGCATATCGATAGACGATGGGAGAAGACTAAGCGTTGCTCGAACAATCACCAGACGTCCGAGATCAACAGTCACTGTGATCTTCAGAAACCCCGTCAATACCCACCTACGGCTGGGCTAGAGCGCGAACCACGCTTTACTGTACGAAGGTGCACTTATCTCGGCTTCATGCCCGAGGCAGTTTTCGTGCGTTGACATACTCCTCGCCGTATGATGTATCCATCCACATTCGGCAGTTAACTGTTGAAGTCTCTGCGAGAACTGTCAAATTTTGTGGCGCTATTTTTGGCTAAGTGTCTCTATTCTCGTTCAACTCAAGGTATGTCAAGATATATACTTGGGTAGCGGGTCCGTCAATGACAAGCTCTTACAAAAGGGAATTCAGTGGCACTCCAACCCACCGTATGGTAGTCATCAAGGTGGAGTATGGGAGCGATTGATTCGATCTGTTAGATGTATTCTGAGCGCAATCTGCTGAGAGCAGCGAACCGATGACGAAACCCTTCTAACTCCATTGGCTGAAGTAGAGCGAATTCTGAGCAACAGACCATTGGTTCCTGTTGCCGCAGACGGTCCTGACAACATCGCTCTAACCCCGAACGACTTACTTCTCTTGAGAAGCAATACAGGGTTGGACCCAGAATGCAATCTTGTAGACAGGTGCACTAAATTTTGGAGACAAGCGAATAACGCGGTAACTACCTTTTGAAAAGGGCGGTCTCGAGAGTGTGTCATCGTTGCAAGTGCGCCAGAGGTGGTTGACAAGGCAACGTAATTTCCAGGTCGGTGACATTGTTCTTGTTGTATCCGATGGACTGACTAGAGACCAGTGGCTCTCGGGATTAGTTGCGAAATGTGAACTAGACGCGGACGAACTAGTCCGTACTGTAGAGGTTCGCACGAAGACTGATCCAATGTGGAAAGATGTGAGGCGCCTCTGTTTGTTAGAGGGGCATGACTGTTATACACTACGGTTTGCGAGGTCTCCAACGTATTTCGTGTGGATAGTTGCACTAAGTATAGATAGAGAAGGAGACAGAACTGTACAGCACTACCGGCGGTCTGTCAAATGCAGACGAATTTTGGCGGGTGCTGTAAATTTGTTGATCCAAGAACTGAGAAAATTCGTTCCCGCAATTTGCATTTCCCATTTTTCTCACTAACCTGACACTTGTTCCTACAACATCACCCAGCCCATTATGTTCTGTTGAACTAATGTGTCATTAAATGTCCGCGGCGCTAGTGGCCACTCTTGTCCTGGTCTGCTGGCGTGTCGGTTCAACTTTTACCTTGTTGGTCCTGTTGAGAAGCTATTGATTTTGCTGGGCGAGACTATCGTCGCGAATGATTGAGGTTTGCCTTTTGTAGTTATTGATGTATTTCTTTAATAGCACCGCAGAAACTGTTTGATCCAATCTTGTTCTCATTTTGGGGATCTGTTGTTTGGGCTACGCTAAACTCAACGATTAGTCGTGAATCGTTATATGGATGATGATAAGATGTGAGGAAAGGCACAAGACGTACGTGCGTGGCATAAGCGTGTGCATATATGTTCCTGTCTATGCACGTATGCACACGACAACACGAGGTGAACACAAATGAAATAGATGATATATTTCTGCGTCTATATGCACATATGATAATATAAATGTACAAACACGTAAAACGATATGTATATACGTGTGTAATCAGCCAGACGAAATATGTACATACACATTTGCTTATATGCGTATATGTCCATATATACGTTCCTCGAGATATGTATACACACGCATATATATTTGTACATAAAAATCTATATATGTACATAGAAGCACATACGTATAATGGGACAGTTGCACATACCTGTAAATATGAACCCTCATGTATATCTCTAAGCAGACAGATATATAAATGCAACGTTGAACATGCTGAAGGCGTTGAGTATATGATGAAATGGTGTGCTTGCTGTCTGTCGTAATTTAGTTTATTCATATCAACCTTTTTTACTACTCGAAATCTTCCAGTTAAGAGTGACAAGCTCACTCGACCTAGGCGCGAGACAGATATTATCCAAAGAACGTTAATTTTTGCATATAACTGAAGATGCATGATGTTTACCCGTTGGAAATTGTTCCCGCAAAACGTGTCCGTATTTGATTCCCACTGATGAGATAATGGAGATTGTGCTGTTAATCAGAACAATGTCTCATGGTCTAAACGAGTTGAAACTGACCACTTTCTGAGCGAAATGGCGTTCTACAGATTTCTGTGAGATATAAAAATACACAATCCGAAACATTTATATGGGGTGTTTAGTTCGTAAAATGTTTTGGTGAAAAATACCGCCCATATCAAAAAGGTCACTCATGGCCCCACTTTTGTTAAGAAAAACGTTCATCGATCTTGTGCGCCGAAAATGCTCGAACTGCAATGTTCATGATGGAATACATGATTCCGTTTTGCAGGGAGGTTCAATTTCGCTAAGCTCAAGAGATATGAATGAATTCAAAATTCTTGACCACATTGCTTTTGAATTGTATTTCAAATTAGATATAAATGTGTTTATCCATCGACATCGTAAGAGCTACTTATCCGTTTGAATTTTGTGCTCAGTCTGTTCTCCTTCCAGTATTACAGGCGGATACCTGTCGGCAGAATTTTGTTCCAAAGAATGATTACAGGTGACGTAATGAGTTGATTATTCCTATCTATTAACCAAGTAGGTCGGAATAAAACGTGGTGCTACATCCCGCCTTGTGAATAACAACCTCTTGTTGTCTGTTCCCTTTACTGTATTGCAATTTATTCCATTTTTTATCGATATCTTTGTTTAGATTACTTTTGTCAGTAACCCAACACTAGGAGTCAGGTTGTTCGATTAGCCGCATAGGTAATGTATTTTATTCCCGTCAATGTGTTTTTTAACAGATTCGAATACTGAAAATACCATCTATCTTGAAAAATTCAGCTGCGGGTTAGTAATGATTTCTCGCATGAAGTGATCGTGGAAGTTGAGAGTTATTCTCGATTGAACGGAGGCGCTACTGGTGTCAACCCATGTTGCATACTCAGCGGTTATACACAACAAACGTCAACTGGAAGGAGCGGCGAACAATGCATTCATGAACAGCGACTGTATTGTCCTGGTTGCGCTACTGCTCAGCTGTCAGGCAGGTGCATCTGTTTTGGATAGTGAAGTAACAGGGCGAGAATACGAGAAGAAACACTGGAATACACCTTGGCATGAAATGGTTTCCTTGGCACACATGAACTGGGCATTGGCAACGGTAGAAACTGTGAAGTCCCCGAATCAACGTTGTACGCAAATGGGCGAATTTGCTTGCTGTACTGTTGAAGGGTATAGTCCAAGTATTAATTTTTCAAATGGACAATCCTCCCACCGACATTATTGTATTGCAATGCTAACACCTTTTCATAATGCACAATTAGATGTTGTCCGTACTGTAAATCCATAAGTTGTGTGTACACGCACATTCAGGAAAATTAACAAGGGTTAGTAATGATGTGTATTCCTCAAGGCAAATATGAAGGGCACGCTGAGTTTTGCGCAATCACTGCAGATAATAACAAGCAACACAAAACGATTAATTAAACAGCAACGCAAACGTGAAACCTGCTACCAAAAAGGACGTGGTCAAAAATAAAATGATTGGGTTAATGAAACTTCGACACACGCAACATGACGATGGATAGTTGACTCGTTTCATAGATTTAGTCAAAAAACAGGATGTTGCAGTACTTTGTCTTTGGGATCGATTTTTCAAATAGTTCAAGGTCATTGTGTGGGGATCGTCCAATTGCACCTGCAGTTTCTCGCCATTACGAGCTATGAGTAGCGTCTGGAGAACGTTAGAATAAGAGGGCTGTGGCTAGCAAGAAAGAAAAATATCAAAATCCAGCAAGCGACTGAGCAGAATTCAGCGCAGGATTCCGTTGATTGCTGGAGACCTTAAAAAGTTCAAGTTCTCACGAATTTCATAACCGCGACAAACTTCCATGCATTCAACCGTCGCAGAGAGATCCCCCGCACAATCACTTACCATCGTATCAAGATAAAGAACGTAATTTCACACGTTAACTGAGAAAACGTGAGGCTATTATATTTACTATGATGTACAGCGCGTTTGCAAAATTCTTTGGCAAAGGATTCATGCAATGTAATTTTTTGCTATGGTTATTGTTGTTACCGGCTTTGACTTCACTCGGGAGTTTATTCCGAATGTAGGAGTGCTTTACAATAAACAAGTCCGGGTGTGTCTGTTCTCGAGATAGCAGACCTGGCAAAGTGGAACCCTTGTTTCTTATACTATATTCAGGGCTGTGTTGTAAACGGTCGGTGAATGCTGTGGTAGTAGCGTCAAAATGTATGGGTTCATAAAGATGTATCAAGTTCAACTTTGGTCCACGTAACCAAAGTCACTCAATACCCAGATTTTTCAGTTATATCGATACAAGATTCATAAAGTGTGACTGCAGCGTATTCGTCATCCGGGCGAATTGAAAATTCTCCATCACACGGAGTACCGCGATTTTTGTGGGACATCGATAACCTACAAAATTTTGCTGTGTTTGAAGTCTCAGGGGTACACCGAACTTCAGTGACCAGAATGGTATGAGGTTTACACACAAAGGTATAAGGTCTGAATACATGCATTTTATTGACTAGTGAGCCTGCATCCAAGAGCGGTGAACGTGGTGAATTTTTCCCATTTTATGTCGCCTTCAAGTGGTTAAAAATATCTGGAGCAGTTGTGTGTTCTTTTTCCGAAGAAACTAGCGGCATCGCCTGGCCTGGTGTACTTACAATGTTCCCATTATTGACTGGTCGGGTGACAGATTTGTTTGGGTCCATGACGAGAAGTGGTAGGAAAGTGTCAACAGGGTAGGATGGGTCGGTGGAAATATAGTTTGTGGACTTGGTGTTGGAGGTTTGAACGACATGAAATTCGCCGGACAAGGGTAAAGTTGAAGTTGATTCGTCACACTTACATGTAACATATCAGTATAGAGCACACGGGTCACGGTTACGTGAACGTTCATATTGTATGGGTTATTCTCACTGAAAAGGATGTTGGGTGTTGAAGTACGGACTGAAAAACGAGCAGCTCTGGGAGTACCACTGGGACTCGGGTCAAGCCTTGTAATAGAATATGCATCAATTCAGCAGATGTTTTGATTAGACGAACGTGTAGAGTATGGATTCTGGTAACAGAGATGTCCTTTTATTCGCTGATCGCGAACTTGAGTTTTTACGCTTGCTTTTATCGTACGATACAGGAGAATATAAACTCCAGCAGCTCGTAAGGTAGTGGGTCGTGGAGCTCACTGTCCAGTTTTGCTGCATTAATAGTCGGTTTTATGGTTACTTGGAACGTGTGTTTGGAGCCGAAACTCTGGTGACGTCGACTAGTGAGCAGGCGAGTTCTCTTATCGTTTAGTTCAGTTTCCGCACGGGCAGGTCATCAGCTTTATGCTCTTTCAGGTTCGATAGCAGCCGAAGTATTTTTGTGCTCCGGTTCCTGGTTAATTTCCTGACCGAAGTAGCCCCTGCGTTGGGCAATTATTTGGGACTGTTGAAGTTTACTGCTGAATCACTCAAGTCAACCAGTTCACTTTCTGCTTTTGCGTCCCTCACGGTTTTAGGGAAAAATTTCAACTTCTGGCATAATTACTAGCTTGATAACGCAAAAATGCTTCGTAGGAAGTTTAAACTCTGAGTTCAGATTTCGTTTTCTGAGTATTAACTGGATTCGAGTTAGTTAGTTCGCTGTTACCAGCATTGTGAATTTTTATTCTGACCTATTTTGCCGTACCTGTCTACATGAATATTTTGTGCAGTCCTGTTAAAACGGTCGAACTTCGAATAACGCCCCAAAGTTGACCGTGATAAAGAAAATACCATACTGCTGCTGCGATATCCGTATCCAAATGTGTCTAATTATGCCGGGTGGTGCGTGCAAATTTTATTGCAAATCACCGGGGATGCACTCAGACTGTAACGTTCGTACGTCTTTTCGGTTAACTGCCCTGAGAGTGGTTGTCACGCCGCCACCCGTCGTTGATTCAATTTTACGTTAAGGCGGTTCCTCGCAGTGCGTTAGAGTGCGTTAGCGCGC
The DNA here is from genome assembly GCA_008508345.1 of Paragonimus westermani. NCBI lineage: Eukaryota > Metazoa > Platyhelminthes > Trematoda > Plagiorchiida > Troglotrematidae > Paragonimus > Paragonimus westermani. The sequence continues at coordinate 74,902 of QNGE01001631.1, forward strand.
AAATCTTGACCATCGAGACTACAGTGACAAGTCAGCTGCCGAACCATCCAGCGATATTGGCGATGGGCAAAGGCCGCCAAAACGTACGCAAAAGATAGAGGTGGTACCCAGTCTGAAATAATTTAGAGGCTGTCGAGCCACTGCGTAAAGAAGCTGGACGCGGCTACTCGGGAGGACTATAGCCCCTCAGGACATACCCTAGTGCTCCTATAGCTGTCTGGAGCTCTGCAACGGGCGCAATGGCGCAATGTGCGAAAATAGGAGTCTGGTCATTCTGCCTGCCATCCTTTGGGCCGGTAGCAAGAATGAATGGCTGCACGCGTTCTAGTGAGACAAGATCAGCGTGAATTATGCTGGCGTGACCGGAAGAAGCCGAGAAATGGCTTCTGGATATCGGCAAAATTGGTATGACCCTCAGAACCTAGGTTTTATTATACATACCCTGAGCAAAATAGCAGGGTTGTGATCAACTGCAGGGGGAACCCTCGAGTTTTGATCGATCCTGGAACATCATCATCAAGAGTGTTCCGAATTCTGGTGTTTACCAGACTGAGAATAATAGAAAACGTTGGACATTTCTGGTTCTCACTTTTGAACATGCAAACACAAAATCAGCGCGTCCAGTATCTCTTTTCCGAACCCAATACAATAACACGCCGCCCTCAAATCCTTAAGATCATGGTTACCTGAAGAGACACGACAGAACATATCCTGGAACTTCGGCGCCACAGTTATCCTCTTGCTTCTGGCGGAACAATTTCTTCTCAAGCCTTTCAAGGTAGAATGCGGAAAACAAAACTCTGACAACCGTGTTCTCACTGGTAAATTTATAGTGCCGTTACTCGACTTACTAACAAAGAAACGATTTACGACTGAATTTGGCAAGCTGAGGGACAGTTTCGTCAGTCGCATTACATACAATGCCTACCCAATAAGCACCGTATCACCGTCAAATATATTTACACCGACTCAATTAGCCTCCTCGGTGAACTCGGTGAACTTCATCATCTCTGCTCCGCCGCAGTCTACAGCTAGTTCCAATAACTGAGTCTCGACTTCGTGCTTCTCTTTCAGACTGTGAGCTTGAAATAGATGGCATGCTTTCAATACGGCTGGTGGAGCCGACAATAATCGGTCGGAGAGTCATCTATCTAAATAATCCAGTCCAGGCTTTTTATCACGATAATTCCAAACGCGCTGTGAGCCCTGAGGCAGACTGATACACTCGTTGTTCAACTATAGTTTATCTTTCGTTGGTTGGGATGCTATGCAGACTTTCCTCTCCCTTTTATGTGGGAGATGAGCTCATCTCGGCATATCCAGAAGCTAACACCTCTCCAGGCTTCTTACGTATTCTTTTGATTAGTGACTTCACCCTTGTTGAAATAAAGCTTCATTCCATGCCGCACATAGGTTTTGAAGACTACATGGCAACATGCATCTTACACCTAGTGGATATCTCGCGCTAAACTCAACATGTTTCGGGTTTCATACTCCATCGAGGTGTTCAAACTCCTGTGCGTCTTGAATAAGTTTGCACTAGTGAGAAACTGTTGATGGATAACTTCTATGGTGCTGCCCACTCAGGCATAGCGACTGTGAAGCGATCTCATTTGGTCACTTTTGCAGCATCAACCTAATCAGCTCTATCACCAGTAGCAACAAAGGTTACTGTAAAATTAGTGTTAACACACTGCGTTCCTACCTGGGGGCCCAGGTACGGGACAAATTGAGCCTGCCCCATTCGGCTGTTGAATTAAGCAGTAAGTTGACGGACGCTCCAGGGCTGTTGAGGGACTGCACCACTGAGTGTTCGAAGATACTTTGAACCACCATGTCAACTTTGCAGCCGAACGCTCAGACTCATTCGTAATAAGCGGTATGCGCGTGCGAATTGCTGAACTTCCCAGTTCAAGATAGGTCACATAGCTTATGCGCAAATCAGAGGCCGATGCATCACTTCATCCGACGCGATAGGCTGCATCATCGGCAGCGGCTGATCACACGTTTTGTCAATGAAACGGAAAGGCTACTGCAACACACTTCCTCAACTCGGAAGCCAAGCACTTAAGTGTCAAAACTCTTGGGTCCTACACGACTTACCAGCTCTCATGCAGTGGCTACAAATGCTCTGGCAGGCTTTGACGGTAGCTGTTACCGTAGATTGTGTTAAAGGTTTTAGTTTTAGGGTGTTTGGTGAGCTTGGCCATCGAAGGAGTTGACATCATCGTTGCGTGAGCCTACCAGCGTACAGGTCTGGCTGTGGGTTTTGAAGAGGCGTGATGGACGCCTGCACTCACGTACCGGGGCGAGCCGATCCAATGGACTGAATTCTGATTGGTTACTCTCCGCTGCTTTGACATTTGACATGGTTCATCACTGACGTGCTCGCTGCATTTGAACTTTGGTGTGGAACCCAAGTGGTTATTTCTCACGCCATTCAAAACCCTGGTCTGGAAACTGAGTAGATGTCTGTTGTCTTCACTGAGCTTTCACCCCAACGCTGATTAGTTGATTCCTGCCCCTCGAATGGATAGATCAACTCCGGTTTCGGAGCTTATTCCAAGTGATCTTCCACTGTGCTGCTTTGATCGTTGGTGAGGTCGGTTCAAGTTGCCTCGTTCAGGTTTGCCGGCATTTGAATTCAACGGGGTTTACATCTCCTCAGATTCTCGGTTTGTGTCGATTCACAGATAGGTGTTTCTGCTCATCGATGTGGCGGATGACTATCAATCTCCGAGGAATTCTGTAACAAGTCGTACGTTTGCTAAGATGAGGACCTTTGCGGCACGCAGGTTGAAGGCATATTCAGTTTGAATCTCGCGGAAGGAGATCAAATAAACTTAGTCATGTCCCCTGGTGACCGACTCGCATTCGTGATTTTGTGCGTAAATTCTCCGCTCAGTTTCCCGACGTACTGTTGACTCTAGTCATTTTATTAGATTTCATACTTGACGATTCTTCTATCGATGAGCCCAAGTTGTCCCTACGGTTTTGAAAGTATTCCTCGTAGTTTTGCCGTTGGCTTATGCACTAGTGTGATGACATTGGCCTCAGACTTTCAGAGGCATTTCTGATACGGAGACCCCAGTTTATCAGAGAGAAATGCAAAAACACCAACTTGTCAGTTTTTACGCCAACCAACCAGTCTTCCATAAGTAACTGTATCAAAACTCTGCCTAAAAGAGCTGAGTCAAACAGCCGTGACGCGGAGTTTCAGAGAAGAGTGGGGAAGTAACTTAGCCGAATATTTCTTTACAAAACGACACTCAATAAGTTTCATCGGATGAAGTTTGTTGCAGAACGAAAATATTCGGACTGAAAGTTATCCTCAGTGAAACTTATTGTGCTGCTATTTATCTATACTGTTTGTATCGCAAGTGGCAAACTCGGTAGCATTTTTCTTTGGACCCGTTAAATTCCTCAGATTCCAGTGGCGATATGATAGACGGCGCTCTCACCGTAAATGTTTTCCTGCAGTTCTTTTGACCCGGACTGCATTCCATCCAAGGCATTGCGCAAACCTACAAAACAACTTGCCCGGCCTCTTAGGATATCAGTTACGTAGTCCATCCGTAGTGGCTTGGTACCCGATTAAGAGAATCTTGCCGGTATTATCCCCTCTTCTGTTTCTCTCCTGATGATTATGGTCCAGTTGTTAGGCTACCATGTTTGTCAAAAATGTTGGTGCGCTTGCTCATGACCTTCTGCTCGGCTTCTTATATTCCCGCAACTTTTTCGGTAGCGCGCAGCATGGTCTTAGAAAAGGTCGCTGTTGAACCCCACCCGGAAATTCAAGATACTCCATTCAGTAAAGCACAATCGATTATTTCAACCACGTTTCTTCAGAGGGCCAGGTTAGCTGGATTATCCTTCATTTCGAAAAGCTTCATAGAATACCATCCGAAGGGTCGGAATCTGCACGGTATTGCTCGAAAAGATTATAGTGAAAGTGGTTTCTCGCGTTGACCGTGAATTGATAGATATTCAAGCTGTCCAGTAGAAAATCGCTCAAACTGAAGCATCCAAATGCAAGTTCACGAATAGCCACCTGTCAAGCAGATGGGATCTAATTAAAACAATGGGGCGCGGATGAAAGCCAGTGTTAATCAACGCTTGATAATTATGTTTCAGTGGGTAAGCAGCGAGTATTTAAAAAATGATGGTACCAGGAATTTTGCATGCAGCAGGGGTACAAGATTCATTGACTGTTGACTGCCCCATCTAAAGACGCATGAAGACAAGTTTGAGTTTGGTTATCCACAAGCATACTAGATATGCCTCAACGAATCAGTCGCTCCGCATCACACCTAATATAACACGACGAACGTATGAGACGAACGCCAACAGATTCAACAATCTTTGTTGTACGCTTAATCTGCTGATAGCATTCCACGAGCGAACGAACAAGATCTGGCCAAACCTTGCTAAAGCGCTTGACCAAATGAACCACTCGGTTTCAGTCGACAGCCTTTATTGTTATGGATGAAGTCATATTCTCTCAACTGAAATCATGGCGTACGCGTCAGTCGTGTGTATTTTTGCCCCTGACAGCTCCCCTGGCGTAGACAAGGGTCCATCGTTTGTACGTTGCTGCTTCTTGCCTTTATCAGTGACACTTTTCCACTCCGATTTCCTCTCAGCTACCGTCGTTTGCGGATGGTGGCAAAATTTGGCGGTCACTGGATAAATCAAATAGCCACTACCTTTCACAAAACGATCTGGATATTTTGTTCAGTTCGTCTCATACGAGTAGGCTTGCATTAAACTTTGAGAAGCGTGAGACCGTTTATACTCTACGCCTGTCGAGTACCACGCACTCTTCCTCCGATTATCGTGGACACGGCTCCACTGAATTCCGTTCTGCACTCTTCGTCGTTCTCTATCAACGAGAATGGAACTGTGAGAAAGGTTAGCTACACCGTGGCCCTACTCAGGCGTCTCTTTGGGCAGTTCGGCCCCGTCGTTCTAGGCCTTTTTATAGTGTGCTTTTCTGGCCACACCTCAAACGGGGATCTGATAATAGACCTATGGTCCCCGAAAGTGTTCTACGGTTTGCCACCAAGGCCATTTGTGGGTCAAGAGCTGAGGTGCATAAGGCAGCCTTTATGGGTTGAACAAGTATTCACTTTGTTCCCGTCAGATAAGAGGTGATCTGGTCTTCACTTTTTCGATTATCACAACGTCTGGTCATTCGTATAAATCGGTCAGAAAGAGCGTTCTGAGGGGACAGCCTCTAAAACTCGAGATAAAGCATGGCTGACTAGAATATAAGCACTGCATTCTGCCACTGCGTATCAGTAATTCATGAAGGTTTCTTCCGCAACTTGTAAATCCCGCTAATCCTGTTCCCAATTTTGACGCTCGCCTTCATCATCATTTTCTGACGTAGATCGGTTTCTCCTTTCCAGCTGTACCGCGCTTGGCTATATTATTTTACGAGTCGTGATACGGAACCCTCAAAGCTGCTACCCTTCACACTCTTCCAGCCTTCTATGTCGACCAGGATACGACAAAAAACCGGCCAAGCGAGTCAAGCAAAATCGAAAGGCACATTGCGATTACGTTTGATCCAAAGTCTTCGTTCACGTGTCCATTGTGTGTATCCGTAAAGACTAGGAGAACAACGTCTTCAGCAATAAAAAGGAGGCTAATCGTTGTTGAAGCTCCTGAGAAGGTGCGTAAAAGAGATGGTGACGCATCATTGTACGTTGAATTCGCGCCTGATCTACTTATGGTGAAGAAAGCGGTGAGCAGTGTTACAGGGGTACCGGTTCGGTTATCTAGGCTGAACGAGACGAAGACGACGAACGCGGATGATATTCATCCGGTAAGTCTAAGAAAACCCGCTACTATATAGGCTGCTCCGCCATCTAGCTTATTCAGCAACCTGCTTGTGAAACACAAACTACCCGCGGACTGGAAAGTGTCTGCTGTCACATCGACAAAAGGGGGTAGTGGGGAAGAGGCTTTAAACTATAGGCCTGCAAGTCTTGAGTCAGCTATCCTGAAATTGCTGGAACTTATCTTGGGGGCATGAAAGCACAACGAATCAGTGAGTATAGACCGGTGACAGCTTAGCAGCATGGCGTTGTGAGTAAACGATCGTGACTTCCTAACTGACTGCCTTTCTTAGGCGATATCACTTTGTGGCTGGGCAGGGATGAATAGATTGTGGTCTGTCATTCACACATCAAGGGGTCTTCGATTGGGTAAATCATAAACCTTCTGAGCTAGGACCGGATACACTGAAGATACCTCCTGGTGATCCAGCATGGGTGAAGGCGCTCCTACCGAAAAAGTCTCCGTATGAGACTAATAGACTCCAAGTCGCACACTGCACGTGTTACCGCCGGTGTCCCACGAGGGTCAGTTTTGGGTTCCCTGCTGTTTCCCACCTATACGAATATTTTGGCGAAGAGGGTCAAAAGGTACGGCCACATGTTCACCAACGATACGAAGACCGTAGGACACCCGGATGAGTCTTCGGCGCAAGGGTATCTAGAAGAAATTCACCAATCGGTAGTTAATTCGGAACTTTCTCTAGAGGTTGCGAAAGGAAGAAAACTTACTCCGATCGAGGCCTAGGACATACCATGGATGTTCCATTAGAAGGCAGATCTCGAACAGCTAATACATTGGAAGCATCAGACAGGGCCAACGAACTTAAGTCGCTTCCGATACAGCCTCTGTTAACTAGAGCAGTATCTTCGTATATCGTCAGACTGATGAAAGCAGGTCCTCTACGTATTATTTCCAGTTTTCCATTCCGGCAAATAGGATTCTGGGCGGGCTGGACTTGTACAACAGGTCATTGGTACAGGTGGCTACCACCATCTCTGATAAACCACCAGAAGACTCCCTGGCTGCTCTCAGCTGCTGTTTGAGACTGTGACACTTGACATACCTACCATAAAGCTCCTACGGCCGTCGGTTCACACTTGGGTATCTCTTGTCGTTTTGATTAAAGAGAGGGACATGAGGTTACTATCACATGTTGATTGTACACAGCTACATGGTATAACGAAGGGAGACCGGTTCCATTCGCCGGGCACAGATACTACACTGGGCCTAGATTCGGGATAGGGATGGGCTGAATTCCGACCGGTAATCCTTTAAGAAACGGTACTCGTCATCCATTCCGAAGAGTATGAAGCTGAACAGATGCGGTCTGGTCTGACTAACGCGCCTGATATCCTACAACAGCTATTACAAAAAGCATTACTTAACCTGGTATCAACCGAGTGCTTGGGCTACCTTAATGGTATTGTTGCTCACGCTGATACAGCGGCAGTGCAGACTTCCAGACTGAAGAATGTGTTGGAACGTCTCAGAATTGTTGAGATGACGTTAAGGCCCATGAACTGCATATTCTTATGAATGAAAGTGTCATTTTCAAGCCAAACCAAACAAGTCGTTGGTTCGACGATAACACGCCCAGTGAATGAAACACGCAGTTTCGTGAGAATGGCACCTTATTACGGGAAGTTTGAACCACGTTTCACAGGAACAGCGTCCTTATTCCATCAACTTACAGAGCAGCAAAAAATACGCGTGGTCTGTCGAATGTTACGCAGCAATCAGTAGTCTGAAGGACAAGCCCATTTCCCCTCGTGTTCATGCACTTCCACATTCCTCGTCATCAACCGGTCCCTCAATACTAATTTCCGGCGACAGCGACTATTGGTGGTGAACGTCAACGCAGTTCATCGATTCACCAGGGCGATAAAAGGGGTTGTGCCACACGCCGTGAGATGTTAACTGTTGTGTATTTTCTCGAGCACTACTGTTTTTACTTACCTGGAGGAACTTTCAAAGTTCAGACCGATCACCAAGCGCCGCAGCGGTTTTGCCACCTCCGAGAACGGGAGATCCAGGTAGCACGCTGACTGGAATATCCAAGGGATTACGATCTTGGGCTCATCTGTTGGCCGTGCAGCCGCTGTAAGAAGACTGATGATTTGTCTCGTATCCCTGTGAATTTGTTGACACAGTGTTTTCTATACCCTCAACTCAAGTACCCACTTCGGAAGGTTACAAGAGCCTCCCCAAGCACTGCGTCGGAGTTGGTGTGGCGGAGCCACTCTCTACTTCGCGCACAGGAAACAACTATATTTTTGTGATTGTTGACTGTTCTATCAGATGGCGTGAGACCTGTGCCTTGCCAAACCGAGAAGCTTCTACCGTACGATCGTTGTTCGTTGCGAATACTACGCTGGCTGTTGCGCACTCTGATCAAAGCGATGCGTTTGAACTTTCCCTCCTGGAGAAAACACGAGCTACTCCTTACCACCCTGAAAGTAACGGCACTGTCGAATGAACCAACAGTAGTACCACGACACTTCTGCGTATTTTCACCGAACTACACTAGTAAGATCGCTGAGACGAAACTCCTCCGTAGATCCCTGGCCTACAGGGCCACCCTGTATTCGAGGACAGGGTACACGCAATCATTGCCAAACCTAGGTCATAGGCCAAGTCCACCGATTGAAGTACTAACTCCGCTGGTGCCAGATCAGTCTACAGCGTACAGTTTGTCAAAAGAGTTGGCAAACGGTTGAAGGCTTTCAACAAAATTGCTGTGAAACTCAGTCAAGGTTGTAACACCATCGGGAATTCTACCTGGGCCGCACAGCAGACCGAACAGTCTGCCGTATAGGGAATTACGTCTCGTTGTACAGAACGAAGCTATTGTTGGGAACAGACCATAAATTCTGCTGTCTATCGCAATGCCCAATAGCAAATGCGCAAGTGGCTTCACCCACCGTATACGCAACTCGCGGCGCTATAAATATAACGGTGGATATACTTACGTTATGCTACAGCCAATTAAAGCGTGCCCAAGTGACGGAGGAGTCTCGGGTGCGTTCACTTCTGATGCCTCCTGGCAGTGTTGCAATTGCAGAGCACATATTCAACATTCTAGCCCACGCTGGTTGTATCAACCTCCTCAGTACCAAGGCACTCAGGTCAATGCTTCATTGAGAGACGGGCAGTGCAAAATACAGAAACTGTTGCACACGCATTTTAAATTCCCCACCGGCATTCTCTCCTTTACGTTCACTCCGGGTGGTAGGCCTGCACATTGTATAGTGTTTCGCACCACACGAACAATTATAGAACGGTGACATTATTACCCCTAAGTTACTTGCTTGAAAATCTTGGAGACCCTCTGGCGACGTATCATTTACAGGTCTGGAGCTAACGTCCAACGGAAAACCGCTCCGTATATATATACCTACTAATATACTCACGGATACTCTCCGTCTCTATTCCGTCCAGTGCACGAGACAAATGAAGACTAGCAGCCAGAATGCCCAAATTCCGTTACCCATGATCCCGAGACCTTCAACACTTCGACATCGGGAATCAAACGTAGTGTCTTTTCGTGACTTCGCTACAAGAAAGGAATGGAGCGTCAACTGCAGTATACATCTACAGTACTGCTACTGTTACTCCTAAGAAATCACACGCATATTAGGACGCTTTGGTTTGCGAAGTGAAGATGTGAATCTACACTCGTCAATGACTATCCACATTTACTAGCGAATACGCCCTCCGCAAGCCGGAACGCATGGCAAACTTGCATTCTTATTGGCTTGCACAAATGGAGTCGCTGATTTATTTTCGCGTTATGCCCCGACTAGCTCGTGCTGAACGTAACTAGTTGACAGCAATGAGACAGATATTCCCAGTTTGTTCGTGCTACATGCGAATCAACAAACACCTGTTAAGTTTCGGGATGAAAAACTACAGACCCAGTCAAACTGAATGGCCCGAGAACATTATAGGAGGTAGATATGTCCTGCCACATGAATACAAGGTGGAAATAAAAAAGAAACTATTTATAGGTGTAAATATGGCAGTTCAGTGCAGAGCTGAGCTGAGCCGGCTTACCATAAGATAGATACTATCTGGAAGAAACAACGGAAGAAGAGCTACAGTGTTCTGCAACGCATCCTGCTTTGTATTGACTGCTCCATTTTTTGCACTTTTTAGAGCTGTAGCTGTGCGTACAGTGGTCAGCACACTTCGCTCCTTCTGAAAATCTTGAGCTGTAGAAGTTGGGTGGAAGTGATTCTCGATTAACTTATTTCACCAGTTACGACCGTTGACCCGATACACAATAACAGACTCGTAGTGGCTACTCCAGAGAAACCAGGCCACCACTATATCATCACCATACCCAGCACACAACGTCATCGTTTTCTAGGGTTAACATACTTGGAACCTTGGCAGAGGCTACCGGCATCAGATTGCAGCCTTATTCAGATATCGTGTATCCTTATACACTATCATTTCCGAAAGCACCAGTGCAGGGAGTGAGGAGGAAGAGTGGATGAGTACATTCACAAAGTGACGGATGCGGCAAGGGTGGATAGAAAATAAAAAGGAAAAATGGTGACATTCATGCTCGTGGAAATTCTACTCACAGGTGATTCTAAATCGTTCCAAATAATTCTTCCTAACCATGGTTAACCGAATCATCAAGTTCCGCCTATACACTTCTGCGCCGCGCGACTACTGTTTGTTTTTTTAACAGGCATGCATAATATACTTGTGCAGACAGCGCTCAAGTGATGGCTTGCAGTGGTATAAACACTCATTTAAGAACACCAGACAAGTGTTCACTGACATTCACAAACATGCAGTCAGGCAGAGCAAATCACATTCGCACTTCAAACAAACATGCCACGATAATAAACGGACTGTGAAATATCAGAGGATTAAAGTTCACTCTCCTGATACGGTTTTCCCTTGAACGATTCGATCTAATTAGTCTAGACTAGAGATTCAGGTAGTTTGTTCTATGTGGTGATGCCTCCGCTCGTGAAAACTCGACTATGAAAGAAGGATGAGCATGTGGTTCGCCCAGATGCAAAAAGGACCTTCCAGGTGAGGCGTCCTTCTGGCTAAGGACACTAGCGAGATTATGCAATAATTTGTACGTTTTGACTGAGCCCCCATGAAGTCACTTGCGTCTTAGAGAAGAGAGATCGAGTTTATTCTGTCTGGTCAAACAGTTAATCTTTTCTGCTGCCATTCACCCTGGTGATTGAACCCATGGATATTCTGCAGAAGTTGATCTCTTTTGCGGTGCGGTTCACGTGCCAAACACAGGGAACCGGATGAGGTTTCACGGCCATTATGTGCAGTGGTTAAAGCCCACTGGTGCCCGTAGAAAAGATTACGGTCCCGAACTGAAAGAGGGTTGTTATGAACAGTTTGCTAACGATTCAAGTTCACACCCAGTTACACGTAGTCTGGTGATCTAGTAAATGCCTTTCTCAGTATCCAACGGCAGAGAAGATAAGTTATCTTCAATACGAATAATGGAAATGCGCTCATAAAGCCTGGGTTTGATACGGTACTGATCTAATCGTTGTACAAGAAAGTTTAATCTTTCGCCTCGGATGAGGAAGATCTTAGAAATTGAGCAGGAAATGTGCCCGTACAACAAAATCGATAACCAAGCATCACTTAGTGATGGGGGGCGATAAAACGGAATCGAGACCACTCAAACAAATGGGTCCTGATTGGGTCGGAGCAAAGCGACTGTTTTTGCATCGAGGAATGATAGGAATTACAGGTTATACAAGAAAAAATCCACAAGGTTCAGATTAAGTAAGAGAAAGAGAAATTGTTGCAGTAGCTGATGTAATGGTAATGATGATTAATGCGGTTTATTTACTCGAGAACGTGAAACTTGAAGCCACCTTTCAACATTAGTCGAACACAGTTCAGAAACCTGAAAAATGATGCAAGAGACTGTACCGTGATCAACATGCCACCCTAGATTTTTTCAGGAGGCTCACCTTAGTCTACATGGTTGTTGTTGCTTCGGAGACGAATCCTCTAATATCCACTTCATCTTCGTGGTTGATCCACACGCGTTTATTTGCCCCAGAGGGGATGGCGGCGGGCTTCTGCTTTTTCAAAACTAACCAAATTAACGCATTTACTAAGGCTACATGAAAGATCGCAGTCCCCCCACAATGCGGTCAGCTGAATCACATCCACCTGAAGTTCTCACTGACCCAGCCTGCCGACACACTCTACACCTTCATTGAGCATGAAACAAGGCGCATTCCTTTAGTCAACCAAGTTGTTAATATATACATGAATACAGAATAGGCTCCAGCCCTTAGACTCGTCGTACCCCACCAAGAACCTTCTAGACGCCTGTATCCTTTTTCCAACGGACACAGTAAACATCCTATCTGATAATAAGCCTCTAATTCTTTGGAGGGCTTTTGATACTCCGCAGTACTAACGAAGTCCTCCAGAAGCAGTCGGCGAGTGCCTGAGTTAAACGCCCTGCAAAACGTGACGTACCAGACGTTCCCCTGCTCCAACTTGTCTAGCCTGTCGGTAATTTCGTCCATGAAACAGACAGGGTTTGATAGAAAAGACCCCTTTTCACAGAGCCATGATAATTAGCTTTTAGGTGGTTGTGATTAGAGAAAATTTCAGCCAAGCGACCTCTGGTGACCCCCGCATACTCTCAGCAAGGCGCAGGCCAGGCTAACAGGGCAGTAGTTCTTAGCTTTCTCTTTTGCGCCTCCTTTGTGAATGATCACTACAGTGAATACGTTTTAGCATTCAACAACCTTCCATTGGTTCACTGACATACTGGATGATGCAGCTGACGGACGTGCTAAAACATCAGTCAAGGGAAGGAACAGAGCGGTGTGAATACCGTCTGACTCCGGGGATTTCGATGGATCCAGCAAATACACTATGGGCTGTGCCATAGAAACTGACGTAGGTGAGATTTTCTTCGTATTTGCTGGCATCCCGGCTGCCACTATCGTTGGGCATTTGAGGTCATCCTGTCGACACATGCTAGCAAACTGATAACCCAAGTGGGCTGATTCTTCCTGAGAAAAGCGACATTTGACTGCATATATCTGTGGAACAGCTACGCGTTAGCATGGCCACAAATGACACCGCTAGGTTCTAGCAGTTATCCAGGGGGGCATTGTTGCTACTGTTGCTTACCGCAACCCGTGATGCATGCAAAAATTTTGTTCGGGGAGATTTTTTGGGGGCACTCGAAGAATTTTCCGCCAAAAGTGCCCTCTATAAAACGGACGCTTCCAGTCATCCCTGATTAAATTCAGGCAACCCAGCAGCAGGATTATAATTTGCTTTTTGAAAATCTCATCCATGGTGCTGAGTAATGTGTTCTTGCCCCCATTGGTTGTTCCAGGGCTCCTGTGTGCACACTGCCGATTTGCAAGATGTGAGCCGGGTAGCAAACACTCTAATCTCTGCACATTATGAGTCTGAAGGCTGAGTATGACCGCTCGTAACTAGCAAAGCACACCGCCTCTGAGCCTGCCAACCCGCGTCCCATCTATAGCAAGTAGCTCAAGGGGAAGAAAAGTAATCAGCGACTTTATTGTGACGGCAAATGCATCACGTCCTGTTGATTCGATGAACAACTGGGGTCATTTGTTGCCAATGGTACCCACATTTGTGCACATGATACCAATTCATTTATCTTGAGGGTAGGTTGTCGCTCTTAACATGGATCCCTGAAGCGCTGGTCCTGTTTATTTTTGAAGTGGTATGTCGGGGATATCCGTTCTACATCGTCGGTGTCATTCTTGCCTGGGGATGGCTGACTGATCGTCTGTATTGTAACAGGGGACTCCCTGCCCGGCTGATTGAGTGCTTGTACGGAGTCTGGTGAGGGGATTTCATTTGTCTTTAATCCCATTAGCTCCGAAGGCTGGATGAAGGACAACGTGGATATCTCTCTACTTGTTGAAAACTCTTGACGAGGATCTGAGTACCTGATTGGATACTTTGAATTAAGGCTAAATCGCGGTCCATCCATACGTTCTGTGTTTTTTAAATTCAAATTTTAGCACCAGTCACCTTCTTTGGAACCAAGCTAACGCCAATTTGGGTATGGTGGCGCACACGGGCCATGCCTAATTTTGCCCAAACCGGTTCGAGCTGATTATTTGTTTTTAGGCGGACGAGCTTTCAACACAGTCGGAGGAGTCCCGAGTACATCGTTGGGCTCACCAACCTATAGAGCAGCCAAGACATGCGCCTTGGTCGTCACTGAAGAGATGTCACCTAGTGGACTCATCTGCGGATGGTGGGTATTCGACGAGTCAGTCACCAGCGTTGTCGCTTTGTCTTCAAACGCAGCGTTAGATGCGGAAAGGGTGGATACAGAATTGCTCCAAACACCCACAGGGTCAGTAGTTTCACTGTCTTTGTGGCAGACTGAATGGTCACACCTGACTAAGTCATTGGCTGATTATAGGATTGATATCTGACGCCTTATCCACCAACTTGCCCCTTGATGTAACTGGAATTGAAGCAACTCACCCTTTACATATTCATTTTAACTCAGCAAACCTCTTACACAGATTGAACGCATTTTGTGTGAGCAATGAATACCGGAATTTCAGATACCAGCAGGCACAACCCACCCAAAAATGAGAGTTACTCGTTGTGAAACATCACACTTCTTACTTACGTTTGATTAGCCCGCAGTGTCTGCCAGTCTCGTGTATCAGTTATTCAGGTAGACGAGACTAGCAGGATATAGGTAGACAGTTAATGCCTATAAAACTGCCACCGAAAACAGACAAATGACAGACAAGAATCGGCGGCACATCAGAAACAAATAGAGCGTGAGGTACAAATGTACTAAAATTCCTACAAAACGAATCGGATGCTTGGATGTTAAATAACGGTCAGCAGACACTGGAGTACTGAACTAACAGTCTATACTACGAGACAACCCGGGTCAAACTTGAATCGCGCGCAGCTTGTTTTCGTGTCTTTTCGCGGATTTTCGACTGTGTAGGATCTGTTCATGATCGTTTTTCCACGTGTGAACTGCCATTCACCACCATCGTTACACACTTAGTGGCTGCTTGCAGACCGTGAAACAAATCGTACGGTACCAATTTGAAGGTACAGTAACCCTAAAGGTATCCATCCTCGTTATGTCTCTCTAAATGACTAACATGAGACCATAGCATGAATATTGCATGCGAGCCTGGTGTCCTAAGTTGGTTGAGAATACTGAGGTCTTATAGGGTGCATAACGTGGGTTTCCGAAAGTTTTGGGGAAGTTATGGAAAAAGAATGTTTTAACAGACTTGAACACAATGTCTCCCCTTTAGGAGAAAGGAAGAGACCTTGCGTGCGTCATCAAGACTCCGGATAGAGTGTTCGAGAGAGCAAAACTTCTGTTCGCTCGCGGCAAAAATTTTCATCCGGAGAAAAATCGTAGAAGGTTGTGAAGGGAAGAGATATGATGGAGGTCCGGGCCAACTTTTTCTCATATAAGGTTGTGAAAGGCTGGAACAGCATACAATCAGCGATGGTTTGGGATACCACGGCTGTCGATTCCTGGAGAAAACATGCTGCACATTAGTTGGCACTATTTTCTGATCCTGAGTGATGTTGGAATGACTGGGACCCACTTAACTTGACGACAGCTATCTCTTTTTTCTGTCCCCAACTTTATTATGCTTCTCAGCTCTGCGTTATTTCCAGACGAGGCCAATTTTTGTAGAACTTCCTCAGTTAGTTTTCCATCCCCCTTGGATGTTTTTCTGTTTTCGTGAAAAGGAGGTTTCTGTTCCGTCATCTAGGAACCTAAAAGTGATCATGGTGACACGAACATTGGCCTCGCTCCAGTATGTGCATATCGTGATTGCTGGAGGTGGTTCAAGTACCGTCTCCCTCCATCACCCAAACCTCTGATATTGAAGGGACCGCTTGCATAGCCTTGACAAGAATTTGATCAGGCACATCCTCGTTGACCAGTGAGCAATAAACTTTGTTTCACATCGGAGTTGTCGAAGCACTTTTAAAAGTAGGTTTTTCACTATTTTCCGCAGCACAATCCCCGGGGCTCACCGATGCGAGAGACTGGACATGTCCAGTTGATGCATTAACCGGCAACTAACTGACGTATTAGAACGCGAATTGAACTGAATCCAGTGGTGACAACTCTTTTTGTTTTTCTGCTTCACCCAAAACTAGTAAACGAGCGACAATTGAAAAACTGTTGGAACCTTCACTCCGGAAGAACGGTGTCTCCACGTTGCGCAAAGTTGGTGTACGAATCTAGTGGGTAGTCGAAATCATAACGTCCGGCTTGCCTGCTATAATGCCACTGTCCAGGCGAGACCGTAAAAGTAGGTGGCACATAGAAGTGTCTGTAACTTCAATTTCATTTAGTCGACTTGACAAAGGTTGGGAAAAAAGCATCAAAGAAGAAAGAACAATTCGATAAGGTGCGCTGTCCGATTTGAGTTTATTTTAGTCGAACAGATTCAGCGTTACCTAAATACCTTCAGCCGAGTGTACGTCATCAAGTTTTATAATCCGCGAAAC
The DNA here is from genome assembly GCA_008508345.1 of Paragonimus westermani. Classification (NCBI taxonomy): domain Eukaryota; kingdom Metazoa; phylum Platyhelminthes; class Trematoda; order Plagiorchiida; family Troglotrematidae; genus Paragonimus; species Paragonimus westermani. The sequence goes on from QNGE01001631.1 coordinate 91,282, forward strand.
CAGAAAATCGCTGAACTCCGACACCACTTGACCAATGCTCAGTGAGCTCCAATATCCTAAAAGACCTCCTTTCAGCATTGTCTTCGGGAAAAACAAAGTTACGATGCTTGCCCTCAATAAACAGTCCAACAAATCCCGTCCAATGTTGGGGAAAATTTCGTCCTACATAAAAGGAAATTGCGCGCTCCTCTTGACCAATCTGAGTTCGCTAGAGCTGCGCAAAAATTTCGATAGTTTCCGATCCTCCGAATACGCTCGTGCTGGTAATTTGGCGTCACAGTCAGTAAGTTCATCTGTGATATGTTCCTTGTTTACTTCACTGGTCATGAAGTTTCATGTATGTGTTCATCTGACCTTGCTCCACTGGTCGGATCTAGTCAATTGGCTCCGAGGGCGCATGCCTGCCCCTAGCCTCCTGCCACCGTTTGGTTTCTAATTGAATTGTATCAAATGGTCTTATTTTGTAAGCAGCGCGACAACCCATCGGCACAGGTTTTAGGAATCTTCAGATGGTGGTAATGGTGCAACCTGCTCATGCTGATCCACTTACCGCCTGTCCTAATTGGCATGTGGTGCATCATTCGCACAGCGTTTATTTTTCTAATGCCGGTGACGGAACGGAATAGTAAGGGTGCGAGGCGTTGCCGCGGTCGCCGTCCACGAAAGATTCATTTGCCTCGTGCAAGGGTGCAACGTCCCGTTTACCTGGTTTACCAGGTGTGACCAAGTCTGTCGTTGGTCTGAAACACCCTGGGGTATGACAACATGCCCCTGTTAACTACGAACCTTAGTCTGTATACTTGTTGAAGCTTCTTGGGTTTCGGTTGCTCCTCTTTTTCTGTTCCGTATTTGTTATCACTGGTCAATGTCGTCTTGTGGACTACTGACAACGACCGGAGCCATTATCCACGAGTCCGGTTGTACTCTGGTCACGTGTGTTTGTGTGAAGGTTTGTGGGGTATATGCTTTCACATCGTCTTCTCTTCCGTGTGACGGTCAGATTGTGGTCCGCCTGTGCCGATCACACGTACTGCTCGATTAGTGAGAGTATGCGGGGTGGTAATTACTGAGGCGGGTTGCAGCAGTCGGGCACGCAGGGAGTTTCCAGTTTTATACAACGGAGGTTATCTTTAAGATGACCGTCAAGCGGCTCTTCCCTTCATCTGTTTCTGACTTGCTTCTGCTGGAGTTTTGGGTATTCGTGGTTCTCCTAGTGTAATGTGAATTTTCCTCTTTATTAAGTTACTGGCATGGTCCATTCACACATCTGTCGCTAAGCTCTAACGTGATGACGAGGTTCACATCTCGTGTCTAAATAGTTACGCTAACAAATCGTCACGTCACTATAAGTAACGCGCGCCGCATTTTTTTCACCCGTACCATCATGCATTGTGAGCCCGAAAGACTGAGGTATGGGTAGAAACCTTCGTAGTCCAACTCCCTGATGTTGGTTAGCGAGGTAAACTATTGTGATAGTTGCAACTTTATACTTCATAAACCAAAGACAGAAAGACCATGATGTAGCAAAGTTTACATGAGGAAGACAAGAATGCTAAGGCTGCATGACGAGAAGTTTCACTTCAATAATAAATATTGGTGCATTTTTTATAGGACGGAGAAAGGCTAACCAAAACTATACTGGAAATCTAGGATACAGTACACCAGCAAGGTTGAGAGAAGGAAAAGATAGCAGAACACCATACTTGACGGTCCCTTGCGGATGTTTTGGTGATTTGTCAACCTGATGCGACGGACAGGTTCACTGTTCCATTCGTCACAAAACCACACAATCACTTCCCTACCTGCGGCGTGGACTGCTCCCGTACTTATGGTCAGCCAGCTATGCTTCATGGATATTTCGCACCTGTCCAGATTTCACTAATCCACTAACGCTTCTTTCGCGATAGGCTCACATAGGCTGTTGATATATCTGTCCAGTAATTGTTTAAATCAAAATTTCTATGGTCCGGACAGCTCGTTCGAGTCGTTCGTATGCCCTCATCGTTTATTTTCCATTGAAGTTTTTGGCGGACAATCTGCGCAAACCTTGGAACGAAGTGGGCGGGGACATTGACGTCCTCTGAGTGTTGGTGATTACTTTCAAATGGGCGACAGTTTTAGGGAAGTGGTGCCATAGATAGCCGTCGGTAACATGGGCAATTTCCGAGTTGATTTGCACAGGACAGCTTCCACATGACAGCTGTAACAGCCAATCGTCATTCTCAATGCCAAACGTGCCGTCTGGCCCCTTCCACTCTGGTGCAAAACGACCAAATTGTACGTTCACATCGGCAGGTGTATGATGGTCGAGTGTTTAGATTAAGAAACACCGTAGAAAGTTTTCTTGACGGTCTCTGAAATACTTTTCCTAGGAGCGTATACAGCTATGACAAATGTACACCATTTCCTCGTCTGCGTCGACAGGCTTCGGCGAGAGTGCTAAAACTGACATAGTGTGGTCGACCGTTCAGTGGGATCTAATCAAGCAAGCTTTTCTTTGTCTTGGAGCTCACTGCAATCTCACTTCAGCTTGACTGGGATGTTCGTCCACGACAGCATTAATCAGAGGCGAATTCCGGTAAAACGTCTTAAAGGTCACCATCAGCATCATCATAGACAACAATACATCAGCGTTTCACACTAATGCTTAACTGCCACACAACCATGAAGAAAAAGTAAACCTTACATAAGAAGAGAAAAGGAAAAAGGAGACGGGAATGTCTTAAAGGTGCGTTTCATAGGCGCAGCACATCCATTTTCGGTCTTGAGGAAGTACCGTCTTGAGACAGCTTATTGGTCGGAGAGTTCACACAGGCGCCAGTGTTTGCCAGATTTCTTAGGTTAAAAAACATTTAAAGGCAGAGGGAGAAGCAAGTAAAAGGCCGATCAGAGTATCGCCAACTGTGGAAGGTTCACAGGTGGGATTTAGTTTGGGGGCTCCATTTGACCTACTAAACAACACGATATGGGGTTTTCTTGGGGGACACTATCTGGAAACGGTGACTCAAAAATCTAGTTCACTTACAAGATATCTGATTCTAATTACTGGCATGCCGAGTTGTCATTTAGATCTACACGTCTTCCGGGGTGTACTGGAGATTTTCGAACTTATTGAGTGGCACGCCGACCTTCCTTGCCAGCCACTGGGTAGTCATAGTGGTGTTTGTTTGAAAGTACCTTTCCCACATTCCTCTATGCTGAAGACAACAGTACTGCAACGGTAAACACGTTTCTGCTGTATGGTAGTAATTATGTACGTTACTCCTTACACACATGCATAACAAGTACTGCTACCTAAAACCTCGTGTGTGGATGCTTTACATCTACCTCCCCATTTTGGTCTGTGACGTGGTTATTCCTGAAGAGACCAACGCCCTAGTCCGAATGGCTTTCTGGGTCAAGTCTGACCACCACTTTAAGGCAGTGAACGAGTTCGGGGCAACTGTACCAGATTAACCCAAGTAAAACAGGTAGATGAGTGTTCGAGCTCGCGGAATTACCTCTCATACTACTAACTGCTTGGACAAACTGGGTTTGTAAACCTGTATCTTAATAGTTCCAGCGCTGCCGTCTTCTAAATAAGGAAGAAAAGTGGTAGACGTACCTTACAGTCGCCCGAAGTTTAGTCGTGACTGCCGACTTGCCATCGAACGTGGACACACACTTCCAGTACCAGTTGGACGATCTGTGTTTCTGAGTGTATCTGCTGCCCGCCTCTGTAATTGGAGTCAGGCACTATTGGCTCACTCACCGGGTCTTCATTTGTTCGTAATGCCCGTGAACCTGCACAGAAGATGCTGTAGCTTGTGACGCAGCTCACTTCACTAGTAACGCTGAATAACCTAGAAGATTACGAGTTAACCAAAAGGAATAAAGGTCGATAAACCATACTAATAAGCAGATATCGGGATGTTACGAATGCAGGCACTAGTGACTCTTGCCTTTCAATCCAAAGTGTAAAAGAATAGGCAGTATCCGTAAGTATATACATATTACTTGTAACCGTTTTTTAATATAAACTCTCTGATCAAGACTGTCTTACTGAAACCTGACAGTTATCTTTACTTATGTAGGTGACATTGGTTGCAGGCCCCTTACCTAAATTCACCCATACGATGGAACCCTATCTGCGACAAATCGGTTTGCCTGTCAAGCTGATTCGTGGTGTCATCCATTTGGAGAAAGACTTTGTCGTTTGCAAAAAGGAAGACGCTTTGACTCCCGATCAGTGTCGGATCCTTGTGAGTTACCGTTGACATTTGCGGTTTGTAAACGTGGTTTTCTAGATTTTGCAGTCATTGTTTATGCAGGCTACTATCCGGTACTTTCACCTGCGAACATAGGAATTTTCACCCCTTGCCTTCGTAAAGAGCCTGAACGGTGTATTTGGTGCGCAGTTTTGATTCTCAAACCGACTTGTACTTCCCGCTAGTCCTGTCTCAGTCCAGTTACCTTACCATTAGCGTAACGAATCGCCGTGTAACAATTCGTGTTCAAATGTGTAAACTGAAAATTGAGTAACTCATCTTGCAGCTTTATGGTTTTTCCCTGTATATTTTTGTGTGGTTTTCAGATAACCGTCCGTACGATCTGTGAAAGTAAGGTTTTTCTTCAGTTTAATGAGCTCCAAACGTCTTGCTAACTACTTAAAATCTCAGAAGCTTTCTGGGGGCTATAACCTGGGAACGCGTTGCTTGCGGACGCAGCGTGCGTGCAGAAATATGGAGGACTCACTGTCGTGCACTAAAACATACATTGTTTCCGTAATACGTGCTCGTCGCACATTGTTTACACATGTAACCAACAGTGTTAGCAAAACCTTGTGGACAGCAAAAGGTCGTTGAAAAATATTTCCCGCATGATAACACCGATGCTTCATTGTTATCAGTAGGTTGTCAGATCGTGATTTTACATCTCTGACGAGAATACAAACCAGGTGATATGGTGATTAACGTATATTTTGTTTTTCACTTTAGTTACTCGTGAATAGTGATAGCGAAAATTTTTTCAACTTGTGTTAAGTGTTGGATTGTTTTATAGCGTAGCCCAAGAACCAAACTTTGTTTTCACTGCCGATCCATTACTTCTTACTGAGATCCAATATTGTCTCCAGATCGCGTAGCATTGAGGTCGAATGAATCTTTGACTTAAATTTTGGAGGTCTTTCGTGTGTGACACTAATTCATCTTATATCGAACACTTTTCAAATGTTTCTGATTATTTGCTTCTCGATCGAACAGTGTTACGACCATTATTTAGAATTAAATGATTTAACTTTGTTGCTTTAACTATCAGGTCGTTTTTAAATCGGAATTACCTCCCTCAATGTCGTCACTAGGTTGTTTGCGATCGTGCGCATTAGGGTTGAAGGCGGGTGTTTGGCAGTGATTGCCCAGCGAGTTCTTTTGTTCAATCTCTACGTTTACGCAGGCTTAGATGGTTAGGTCAAGTATTAGGGATGCCAGCTAGTCGTCTTCTGCACTGTTCGCTGACACTGCGACCGACTGGTGTAGGGTGCGAGGTGGACAGTTGATGACCTGACGTAGGGAAATGAAGTCGTTCACCAAGGGGTTGGCCGCTGTCGATCGAGTTCGTCTCCCGGGCTTGGGCCGTCGCGGCTCACAGAGTCGGTGACTGGAGACCCTGGGTGCGATGGCGGCTAATCGAGCTCAGTAGCGTGAATGTTGTTGTTTGACCGAGTGCATTTAATGATGCGGGGCAGTGAAAGCTGATGACGCCTTACTGTCACTTGCAGCTCGGTTGTTTGTTTGCAAGGTGTAGACACCTTGATGTTGAATGTTTGAATATAGACGTAGTGAATTTGAGTAGTTAGGTCCCTTCCCGTCCCCCTCTTTTTTCCTTCTCTCTTCCTATGTAGGGCTTACTTTTTTTCATGGTTGTGTGGCAGTTAAGTATTAGTGTGAACCACTGATGTATTGTTGTCTATGATGATGGTGATGAGTTTATCGAGACGATTAAGTGAATTTGTTCGTTAGCCAGGATACGCTTAAGGGGACTGAACGAGACCGGAGGAATGAACAAACAAACGGTGGGGTTATATTCACACATAGGCGATGACAGGGTTCACGTGAGTTTCCTACCTTTCAGTTGTTGCTTCCGCCATTGTTGTATAGTCTTAAAAATGAAACCATCTGAACTCGTGAAATCAGTCCGCGTAACTACTACGTGTTTCACTTCCCAGGATGTACAGTATCGTCAGAACGTCGACGTACGTTTCGACTGGTAGTCGTTTGGATACTACTGAGTCCGTTCTGCAAAGCCTTCGTTGACTTTCTGAAGCGGACTGAACGTTGCCATAGAAGCCGGGGAATTTAAATGCTTCTCTCGGTCATCTTTCTCGGGACGGGAAGCACTAGGTCATGTTGGATACTCCGGTACAGCTCAGCGACAGATGAAAGACTGCTTTAGCTATATGCATATCACGGTCCCTATATCCGGAGTACCGCATTTCTACGCAAAATGAAACAGTCTCACACAGATTACCCTTTGTAACCGAGCCACGAACACATATGGATCATACAGCAGTCAGGTCTTGGTGGTGCCCCTGTTAAAACTGCCGTGCCTTTTTAAGGCATCCGCCTGGACCTAAGTCATGCTATTGTGCCTAACCTTGTTGTTTTTCATTAATTTAGAGGTTATGCACTTGCCGCTGCAAGAGGAACGCACACCAGTAGCCTATGATGAATAAATTGTACAGTTCGCGTCAGATGAGTTATCCTGACGGCACTGAAAGCAAATCGCAACAGTTACGAAATCTTGCTGTGAAGAGCAGCTGTGTATCTGAGACAAAATCTGGATTCTGTCACGTCGGTAAACCCCGTGACCGGGCTTCCTTCGATTCCATGGGGATTTGTGTATGATGACTGACGAAAACGTAAGGCGACAAAGCTTGTGCAAGGATTGTGAGCATCATCTGGTCGAACAGTCCAAAGGGTCTGCGGTAAGCCTTTTTGTCTGAGAGTAGTATTGTCATTTCCGCGGATTTGTGGTTCTGCTGGCCATCAAGTCGGGACGAGTAGACACTTAGGCTGTATGACTAGCCCCGACCCAACCTTGTGGTCAACAGGGTTCGAACACTTAGGTATTCCACTTCCACACTTCTCCGTCGAACCTGGAAGTAGCCCTGAAGCTCAAGATACTGGGGTGTAATGAGGCTTCTGAGCTAAGTCTGTCTTCTTTTTTCCAAAAGTGATGTCGGGACTGGCAAAATCCTTTCAGACAGGTTTTGAAACTGAAAAGGATATCTCGTGAGTGGTGCGTATCAGCCGTTACTTAGCTTGTAGTCTACCATCTTCAACCCAAAGCACTCGCTGACCTTATGCTACGTTGCCTAAATAAGCCTACGGGAATTCAGACGCGTAGAGGTCAGACGAGGTTCCGGATCGGTAAAAGGTTGTGGTCAAATATTACCCGCTCTTGGCACTCTTACCGACAGCTGACGGTCGTAACAGTTTTAGATCTAGAGTTCGCGTTTCATACGGTTGCTCGGATCACTCTCGGGAACTGGTTTCTTCTCAAGGGAATTCCAGGGGAGATCACTGTATGCTCAAACTGCCAGTAGAGTAAGAACTTATAAACAGCCTTCTCAGGTGCACTACTTTCCTAGTGATGTTCGTTGAGTATATCTCATTTATCAGTTCCTATGCAATTTGTCATGGACAGCGTTCTCTAAGGTGCGTGTGAAAAATCCAGTGAGCTTCGTGCTGCGTTTATTTCTAGGGCTCGGTTGGCTGAAGTAGAGTATTTGGATGTTGTTGTTTTGCCTAGTTTCTTATCCGAAGGCGTACGGGCAATGTTGAACAACTTAAGTAGTTGAGCCGGTTTGTGTGGAACGCCTCGAAAATGGTACCACAGAGGTTTGTTTCAGGACTGAGTGACGTCACTCCTACGTTTTTTTTATTGTGAGCGAACCGCTTGAAACTGTGCAGCTTATCGTATACATGTAGTACTATTCCATGAGTTTGTGATGTTGCTGATGATTTATTAGTAGGGTGGTAAAGCCGCATATTCTTTGTCAACCCGCATCATCGATGACGTCATTGAAATGAAGAGTATGTAGCGTGTTCCATTTTGTCCCATGGTTCGGGAACAAGGACCATGCCGATTGTTCCACAGGTGTTCATCTAGATACAAAATCCGGAATCCAAGCCAAAGGGCTTACCGATGCAGATTGCCTTCATCACTTCGTAGATCTGGGAGTGCAGCCTCTAACAAGCAGTAAGCTCACGGCTGTTGAGTTTGCGGACGATATTGCGTTGTTCAGTTCTGCGAGAAGTATACAAGCTGTGCTGAACCGGTTAAATGATATAGCTTGCACATCTCGATGATTTTTTGGACTAAACTGGACAGAGTTACGCATACCAGGCAGGCCAATAGGTAGAGGTCTGACAAACCACAGTCTCCTATCCTCCAGGTTTGAGGTTGGAAGATGGTTGGCACCTCTTCCCGAAAAACGTACCACTTCTGGTACACCGCCACCCACCCGCTGCCTTGCGGTACAGGCTTTTGAGCCAAAGGCTTTGATTGAGAATCCTAATCGTTCTCCTGTCTAGGTCTGGGCATCCTGGCAGTATCTCAGTCCACACACAGCCATGAGTCCTCATAACATAAACAATTCCATACTGTCCTATCAAATTTAGTTCTCAGGCCCCTCCCGATCCCCAATTCTGATAACTTCTCTGCAGGTCCCACAGCAGACATAATTAATCATAGCAACACTGTGCCGATAAGTCCCATCTCCCGCCACTCAATCCCAGATCTCCCTCGTCCTGTGCTTCGACCTAGAACGCAAATTAATATAGGTGCCTTCAACGTTCGTACTCTGAAACAGATAGGTCA